>OY757190.1:12623529-12853529 GCA_963583895.1 Melanophora roralis | reverse complement strand
ATCTATTTAAATTCCAAACGTCTTGTTTAACACGGAGTAAATACGAAAACCCTTACCATGTTTTTGAAAGACGGAAGATTACCCACCTAACCATATGACTCATAACCGGAAAACTGTTATCATCCTTAAAGTTTTTTTAATGCGAAAACATCTCACAGTTCTGTTTCTAAAAAAACAAAGTAGCAGCTATTGCTAGACTGGTAGTTGTATATATAAATTAAAAAATCTAGGATGATAAATTTTTATCTGGCAATAAATAATGCCTTATAAAGGGCCTAGAATGTTCCGGGACCTAATCCATGTAATAAAAGAGTGGTACTAGATGATTGGATGATGATTCACAATCCTCTCTCTCTCTGATCTATGGTACGTTTTATCAAAGGTTGTTTCCAACTTGTAAGTGATTTGGAAATCTAAAAAGGACTGCCTGGTTTAAATACGTGGATTTTTTAAAAGAGAATCTGTGTTACTTGCAATTTTTTATTATATTTGGGAGGCATTTATTCTATACCTAATGATTTTTTTAACATGTATTGCACAAGCCTATGAGATATCATATCCTTCAATACGGATAATTCAGAACTCGAAACCTCCCTGCTGGAACAACAGCTAAAAGTAGAAAATCAGGAAGTTCCTAAAATTTTTAAGCTAGCCAAATTAACTACACATCATTTGGCAAAAGTGAAGATTTATATCAAGCTTTCATAGAGATCACACTGTTTATGTTGGGATCTTTTCTAGAGAGCTTAAAACAGATTCAAGGGTACCGCAAGCCTCCATCCTCTCTTCCACTCTATTTTTTAACTTTTTTAATGATTTTCTATTTCAGACTTTGAATCCTATCTATTCCTTTGGAGATGATAGCAGCATATGCCATTCATTACTTCAGGCCTAGCTCTCTCGAGATAAGAGCTATAAGACAAAGTATGAATGACACACTTAATCGTAAAATGATGCTTTACTCGAATTGGGGGCATGCACAAAGGGTCCATTTTTATGCCTTTAAGATTAAATGTTGTCTTTTAACAAACGCACAGTAGATAATCTACTGCATCATCTGTACTACACCATTTCCAATTGTATTTCAGAACTTTCTATTTGTATTTCAGAAATTTCTAATTGTATTTCGGAAATTTCTAATTCAGTTTCAGAAATTTATTATTTAATTTCAGAAATTTCTAATTCAATTTCAGAAAATTCTAATTCAATTTCAGAAATTCTAATATTCTGAAATACAATTAGAAAATTCTGAAATACAAATAGAAAATTCTGAAATAAAAATAGAAAATTCTGAAATAAAAGTAGAAAATTCTGAAATACAAATAGAAATTTCTGAAATTGAATTAGAATTTTCTGAAATTGAAATACAAATTTCTGAAATTGAATTAGAAATTTCTAAAATTGAATTAGAAATTTCTGAAATGCAATTAGAAACTTCTGAAATACAATTGGAAGTGGCGTAATAGATGGTATTAATGTTACTATAAACGTAACACGTTTTTCTTGTATCGAAAAAGCATCCAAGTATCTTAGTATTAAAAATGGTGTATAAATTATTTTTTGCCGTCTGATCCTCTCAAAATTTATACCTATTTCCGACTGATAATAGAATATAACTCCCATGTATAGGCTTATTCCCAAAAGTCTATTTTGAAGCTACAGGAACGAAAGGTACTTCTCGGTGATTTTGAGGTATCTAACCGTCTTGATTAACTTGAGCTCCCTCGTAATGTGAGATGTTATTTGCTGTTATATCGATACTATATTGGAATTTTCTGCTTAAATTAATCTGGCACCTTTTATTTCAATGAATATTACTTGTTCCTTTTAATATTTATTTTTCTCATTGCAAAAGAGCGCTCTCTATTGGAAGAGTATATATTAGAGTGGGAGTAAATGGTTTTATATTCGTACCATTTATTTGCTCTTCCCTATTTATTACCTTTTTCATTATTTACAAGTTTTGCTAAAAAATTTCTTTTATATTTAAGTTGAAAATTTTGTTGTTGTTTTATGTTTTATTATTTCGTTTTTCTATATAATAAAAAGCAAATAATTTTTATTTTATTGAAAAAAAGGAAATAAAAATTTACGGTTACGAATGAAAAGTTTTTCCAAATATTTTAGTTGAACCGAAATGTTCTAATTTCCCTGCAGCTGAATTTATTGTTGTTGTTATTCTTGTTTGTTTTATTTTGCTAGTTTATCCCTTTTGTTTTTTTTTCTTTTTCCGTTCTTGGTGGTTTGGGGGAGGTAGTGTTTGGAGTACATGACAAGGTCGTTTGAGATATTTAGATATTTTGTTCTTCTTCTAGTGGCTGTCTGTATGACTGACTAAATAACTGCTGGATGCTTATACATGTATACCTAGTTATTTACAGATTCCAAGCATGTGTGTGTATAAACATATGTTATTGTGTATTGTTGTTGAATATATTTACAAAAGCTTGTAATTTCATTTTTATTTTTTTCAATTTTAAGGTGATTTGTGTATATTTACTTAAAGATTTTTTATTTCGCAAATAGTCATGGACGATTTGCTATTAAGATTTTATTGGTTTTTTGCATTACTTTTTTAATATTGAAACTTTTTTTTTTTTATTTTTCAATTACTCTTAAAATCATTTTATCAAGATGTTCTTTTAATAAAAATTAAATAAAGTTAAATATATTTCATTTATGTATTTACATTTGTAAATCATAGTTTTTGTTATAAAAGAAAAATTGCTTACAAATTTTTCTAAAAATTATGCATTTAACCTTAAAATTTCTAATCCCTAGAAAATCTTTATATTAAAAACAAAATTTTTTTTTCAGCATTTTTTTTTATTACAAGTTCGAACAAAATATATGTTAAAGGTATTAAATAAATGGTATACGGTGTATTTGTCCAATAAGGCCCTAATGAGCTCTACATAATTATTATAAATACGAGCGTAACTCATTAATAGAAAAAAAAAAAAATTTAATTTTAAGGCGAAGTTGTTTTAAAGGCTTATCTTAAAAGAAAAAAAAAATTTTTTCTCAAGATAAAAAACTAAGAAAAATTATAGAACAAAGTATTGATGATGTTTTAAAGAAAGCTGTCAAAAAGGAGGACGAGTAAGTCTAGTAGAAGAAAATACATTAAAATAATAATTTCAAATCTAATGTGTGTTCTACTACGTGATTCTGCAACAATTGCATTTAAAACTTTAATGTTTGTGAATATGTATTGTTTTCTGTTATAGAAGTGTGTCTGTGTGTGAGTCATTGCTATTTATGCTTCTCATAAGGAGATTATAAACATTTTACTTTACAAAATAAACAAAAAAATATAAAAATTAATGTTTGCAAGTAGAAAAACTTATATGTAGATATATACACACATGCTGTTTTATCATTCAAATAATTTTTTTATTAAAAATATACATACTTCTAAATGTGTAAATGTTTGACAATAAAAAAAACTCTTCAACCTCTTTAATATAAGCTGTAAGAAACTCTTGCTTTTACTCAGAAATTATTAAAAATTTTGCTTTATTCATGAAAAAAGTCTATTTAATTTAAATCCAGATTCTTTTGTACTTTCATAAAACAAGTAACATTCTTAGATCTATTGGTATTTTAATTTACAACTAATATTGAACTGGTTTGTCTTTGTAAAATAAGGCAGTCTCTTCTAGTAGAGCGAAAGTAGTGGGATATAAATAAATTCAAAAACTTTAAATATTTTTGTTTCGACGGTAAAATACGTAACCTAGACAAAACAAGTAAAATAAACGAAAAATATGTAAAGAATAATCAAATGAGCAATGTTACTTTCTAAGAAATACAATTGTGTTGTGTGTAGGATAAACACACACATATAATACATATATGGGAAACTCCACATAAAACTTCTCTAAATTGGAAAAATTTTAAAAAAAATCCAGATTTAAGCTTTTATATTAAAGTTTTAAGAGAAAATAATAATTTTGTACAAATAAAACAAATGAATCATATTTTACCTCTAATAATTTTAAAACAGTTTAAAGTCATAAAATACTGAATAATATTTTTTTAATTTTTACCATTCAATAGAAGTGATACAACCGTTATTTTTCAAAAATTTTTTTTTAAAAAAAACGTGTTTTTTTTTCTAAAGATAATAAGGGATATGCTTATAAGATATTTTTTAATTTAGAATCGGTTTGAAAAATTGAAAATAAAAAATTTTTATAAATATGGGATAAAGTATATGACGAAAAGTTAAATGTGTAGAAATTTTCACACAAATTAATTTAAAATTCAAAATATTCAAAATCTGAAAAGTTTAGAATTACATTCTTTCAACATTATTGGAAAATATTGATTTCTTCTTAGAAAAAAGATATAAAAACTATAAACAAAGTAAATATTTGTTTCGCAATTGAATTGCCCATATTCATCTTCGCATGTGTGTACATGTGTGTAGCCAAAGCGAACTTCAAATTAATCTTAAATTAATTTTAAACTAACTTTTTTGCAACTTGTAATGACAAGTACCTGAATTATTTTTTAATGTCGCATGTCCGATTCACTTCTGTTAACTTACTCAAAGTTAGTAACATTTTAGGTCAACCAATTTTTAGCTGTCCTTGGCTCGAATCCCACACTAGAAAATATTTTTATCAAAATAATTTTTTTTTATATATTTTTTCCTTTAATGCTAATTTTTATTTTTTGTTGAACTAATTGTCTTTAATACAAATTTTTGATTTTTAGTTTGGCTTAAGTTCATAAAAATTTTTTTTCCTTTTTAACAAGCATGATAGAAAAAACAAGCTTCTTTTTAGCCTTTATAGAAAGGACAAAGGAAATCAGTTGGGCCATAAGATTACTCCATTTTTTTGCCTGCAAAAAAAAAAGGAGGAAAAAACAATGAAAATTAAGTGGATAAAAGTATGAGTATTAGTAGTAAAATTAAATTTTCTAACCTTACCATCAGAAACACTTGTGGGATTCGAACACATGTTCTCAAGATTGTCAGACTTGCACTCTTACCACTCGCCCACAACAACCCAGCAAAAAAATATCGAGATTCTGTAAGCAGTAAATACTTTTTCTAGTATACTAATGCGCTTCGCAACAAGCACTTATCTATTCCCTTAATAAATGCAATAGTGTATTGCAGTAAATGTAAAATTTTTACTGTTATACACACTCGCTTACTCAAGTGCATACTAGGAAGCACTACTGTAAGGCAGTGAGTAAAAAAAAACATTCGTTTTTCGTCAAGTAACGAACATAATAACACGGCAAAACATTTATTTCGATGACGCAATAAATTTAAACAACTAAAGAAGCACCAAAAGTACATGAATTAACTGGATATTCATAGCTCCGAAATAAGCACTTAACATGAAATGCAACTAAGTGGGACATCGCGAACAAGTATCATGCCATACGTAAGCAGGTTTGTAAGCTTTGCTGTCTTGATATTCCCTTACAAAGCTATCTACGGCGAAGCAGCAGTTTTTGCTGGGAATGTATATAAAAAGTGTTTAAAATAACCCTGTATAAATGCACCAGAGAAAAAAACATATCATTTGACAAAGTATATGCGTATGCTTTAAGGGTTCTTCTAGATAGCTTTGCAGCCAGCTTTGTAGTTAGCTACAAAAAAATGAACTTTAAGGGAGTAATTTTTTAGTCAGCTACTGAATATCCGACAGGGTTGTTGCTATTGTGAACAACAATTAAAGATAAACATCCATATATATGTATATTTGTATAGATATTAGTAGATACACATGTACATACGTATGATTATATGTGAATATGTCTGTTTATAACATTAACTGCAATTCGCAATTGAATCAAATGTTTTAATGTGACATAACATCAAATACAGACATTTTACAAGAAGAATTATACGAAAAGGTCTTATATGCATTTTAAAGCACGTATAATCTAGTTTTTTCGAAACATTAAAGGTTCAAAGAATAATATTGTTACGTTTATACCTTTTATAAACGTTGGTTTACTTCCTCTAAATAAACCGGGATTCTTTTTATTGCAAAAGTAATAATAAACAACGCTTGAAATTTTATTTTGAACAATACAGAACTTTATTTATTTAAAACACTTATTTACAGTCTTCTTTAAAAACACTTAAAGTTATTCACTTTTATTATTTAGCACTTTGAATGTTCACTTATTCAACTCAACTGTTAAACTTAAACTGCTTCCTGCATTCGTGTTACTCGGCTATTTATAGTGGTTGGTAATACGCTGTAATGTTCCACAAGATTCGATAACACACTAGAACTTTCTAGCGAATGGCCGTTACATTTAAATAACTTCTTAGCACAGACAACAACCGCCAATCATGTTACATACCCGGTAAACATTTACATACCCAGTCAACATTTAACTCCGTAACACTACCGCCCGCTTAAGCCTGTTCGTCCCGAACAGGCATAGATTCACTTTTTCCATAATTGGCGAGGCGCTCGAGATGAACCACTTTCATCTTTGATCTTGGGCTTTTGTATTTTTGAATTCTATACACGACATCATTTATTCTTTTTATTACCTTATACGGTCCATCCCAATGGGTTTGTAATTTAGGAGACAATCCCTTTTTCCGTTGTGGGTTATAGAGTAGAACTAGCTGACCCTCATTAAAACCTTCGGAATTCGCTGCTAGATCGTATCTGGCTTTCATTTTGTCACTGGTCATTTTTATCCGGCCACGTACGAATTCATGAACTTGGTTAAGATCTTTTTGTTCCCTTGAAGAGTCGTCTTCGTGTTCATCTATTGTTGTGGGCTTAATACCGAATTCTAAATCACCTGGCAGCTTCAGCTCGGTTCCAAACATAATTTTGGCAGGTGTTCTGGAGGTAGAGTCATGAACGGATGACCTGTATGCCAACAGAAATTTAGGTATGTGCTCATCCCAGTCCCTTTGGTGCGTACTGACCACTTTTCTTAGGTGTTCCTCTAACGTGCGGTTAAATCTTTCGACCATGCCGTCAGACTGTGGATGAAGTGGCGTAGTCCTCGTTTTTCGGATACCGTATAGCTCGCACATTTCCTGGAATACCGACGATTCGAAATTTCTTCCCTGATCAGAATGTAATTCTAGCGGAACACCGTAGCGGCACACCCAGTTGTTTACAAATGTGTTTACGACAGTTTTAGCCTCTTGGTTTGGTATAGCGTATACCTCTGGCCATTTGCTAAAATAGTCGATTACCACTAAGACGTAACGGTTTCCCGCCTCACTGATAGGAAAAGGCCCTGCTATATCCATCGCTATTCGCTCAAAGGGAGCACCTGAATTATACTGCTGCAGTGGTCCCCTACTTCTTCTTACTGGGCCTTTGGCTGCGATACATCGTCCACAATTTGCTATCCAATCAGCAACTGATTGTTGACACCCAACCCAATAGAAACGTTGTTTAATCTTCTCTACGGTTTTCGTTACGCCAAGGTGACCACCGCTAGGACCATCATGAAACTCCTTTACTACCTCTTCAATTTTAGAGGATGGCACCACAATTAAATTCGTTTTTGATTTGCCATCAGCGCTTTCCCATTGACGAAAAAGGCATCCGTTAATTAGCTGCAGACTATTCCACAGCGCCCAATATGATTTCATCAGTGGACTTTCCGCTGATATTTGGTTACGGGTTGGCCTTTTGTCTTGCTCCTTTGCCGAAATAATTTTCGCCAGTACGGGATCGTCCCTTTGTGCCGCTGACCAGTCTTCACTTGTCTCTATGCGTGTGAGTCGAACATCAACGACGCCTTCTTTTTCTTCAGCTTTTAGGCAATACTTGCATTCCGATCTGCAAGGTCTTCGGGAGAGTGCATCTGCATTTCCGTGCTTAGTACCTTTTCGATGCTCGATGCCGAAATCGTAGCTCTGGAGACGTTCAATCCAACGAGCTAGCTGCCCCTCTGGTTGCTTAAATTGTAGCAGCCACCTGAGTGCGGAGTGGTCGGTTCTTATCTCGAAGTGTTGTCCATACAGGTACTTGTGGTAATGTTTTACACACTCTACCACTGCCAAAAGCTCTCGCCGTGTAACACAATAATTTCTTTCAGGCTTTGAGAGTGTTCGACTGTAGTAGCCTATGACCTTTTCTGTACCGTTGACAACTTGCGAAAGAACACCACCTATCCCGTAGCCACTCGCATCACTATCCAGCACAAATTTCTCTCCAGCAATTGGATAGGCCAGAACTGGTGCTACGCATAATAGCTCCTTGAGCTTCTGAAATGCTTGTTCTTGTGCATCCGCCCACAGAAACGGCCGTGACTTCTGCGTAAGCTCATGTAGACTGGCAGCGACACTGGCAAAATTTGGCACAAACCTCCTATAGTAGGTACAAAGACCAAGAAAACTGCGTAACTCATGCAGATTGTTTGGGCGAGGCCAGTCCTTCACGGCTTTAATTTTATCCTCGTCAGTTGATATACCATTTTCTGCGACGCGATGGCCCAAATATTTAACCTCTTTTTGGAACAATGCACATTTCTTCGCACTCAATTTAAGTCCAGCCATTGATATCCGCTTGAGGACTTCTTCTAGATTCTTCAGGTGATCGTCAAAACTTTTACCCATGACAATAATGTCATCAAGATACACCAGGCATGTCTTCCAATGTAGTCCCCTCAATACACGCTCCATTAACCGTTCGAATGTGGCTGGGGCATTGCATAGCCCAAATGGCATCACGTTAAATTGCCACAGCCCATCACTTGCACTAAAAGCTGTTTTCTCCTTATCTTTGTCAGATATTTCAACTTGCCAATAACCACTTTGCAGGTCTAATGTGGAGAACCATTTCGTTCCAGCTAGCGTGTCCAGCGTGTCATCTATCCTTGGTAGCGGGTAACTGTCCTTCTTGGTAACGTCATTTAGTTTCCTATAATCGACGCAGAATCTGGTGCTGCCATCTTTCTTTTTAACCAACACTACCGGGGAGCTCCAAGGGCTTGAAGAAGGTTCTATTACTCCACTCAGCTCCATTTTGCTGACAAGTTCTTTTACTTCATTGCGTTTTGCTAGGGGAATACTTCTGGGAGCTTGTTTTATTGGCCTTGCATCTCCTGTATTTATCTGATGTTTCACCAGTGATGTTCTTCCTTGCTGTTGTCCTTTCAAGGCGAAGATGGAGGAGTGCTTTCTAAGCAGTTTTCTTGCTTTATTTCTATCAGACGAGGATAACCCTCTAACCCATTTCTCTATGCAATCCGATAGCATCTCCTGCTCTTTGTTTGACATACAGACAGGAGCCGATTCCATTTCGCAATTTATTATTGCCTCAGCTGTAGCACACTGGCCCACTTCACAATTCGGCCTGACGACTTTTTCGCATGTGGAAAGGTTTAGCATTCTAACAGGGACTCTTCCGTTGTTACAGGTTCTCACGAGGGCTTTTGCTGTTATTAAGTCACTTTTTCTATTTGTTTGTTCTACCACCCACAACCGGTTGTCGACACAATCTCCCTCTATACGCGCCCATACTACACTTTCTGACTGTGGTGGTATTTTCTCTTGTTCTATAGCAAACAGCTTCCTTACGGGCGATTTATCTTCGTAACCAACATCTAGGGGTATTTCAATATTCTGCCAAATCATTGTCTTTTGTCCCATATGCAGACTAATTCCATGATTGATCATAAAGTCTGCACCGATGATTACTTCGTCCACAATGTCGGCAACAATAAATACATGATTCACACTTATGTTGGCAATAGTTACTTTTACGTTTATTTTACCATAGACAGTAGCAGGCTCTCCAGTTGCTGTTCGTAGACTTACACCATATAACGGTTCCATTGTTTTCTTGACTATATCAGGTCTGATAATGGATTGCGATGCTCCTGTGTCTATAGTAAAAATATGCCTTCGACCATTGATATACCCACAGGCAGTAAGGTTGCTATTTTTCTGTTGCATGACTGATATGGAGATTGTGGGGCCCTCGGTTATGGGAGCTAGCTCTTGCCCCGTAGTGCTAGCTCGTGTTAGTTTAACGGTGACTCGTTTGCTGATTTCATGTTAACCCGTTTGCTGTTTCTCGGTGGTGAAACAGATCTAGCCCGCTTTCTTGATGCTTTACAATTTCGCTGCAAATGGCCGCTCTTACCGCAGTTATAGCATTTGACTCTGGCTGTACCTCGCTTTTCTTCTAACGCCTGTATAACTGCATTTTTTATTTCATCGACAATATTTCCGTCTTTTTCTGCGGTAATTTCAAGATTTCTCACCTTATGTACTTGCGGCTTAGAGAGTAATTTTGCGGTCTCCTGCGTCAGCGCGTATGATACGGTTTCAGCAAAAGTAGACTTCTGTGTGCCGAACACCGCGTGCTTGATTTCAGGATCGCGTATTCCACTCACAAACGTTTCTATTTTAAATTGATCCAAAAATGGATGGTTCTCGCCTGGATATGTCAACTGCACCAACCGCTCGATTTCTGTTGCAAAATCTTGTAGCGATTCATTGGCTTTCTGTACTCTACCTCGCAATTCCATTCGGTATATATCTCGTTTGTGCTCACCGCCATACTTGCGTTGTAGTGCAACCATTATCTCCTCATAGTTTTCCCTGCAGCCAATAGGTATGCTTTCCAGAACATGAGCTGCGTTACCTTTTAAGGCTAAAATCAACTCTAACGCCTTTTCTTCATTGTTCCACGCATTTCTATTGGCAACTGTCTCGAACTGGAACTTAAAAACATTAAATGGTGCACTGCCGTCAAAAGTAGGGGCCTTAATTCTGTTTGATATTTCTGGAATTACTCGCATCGGTACCTCATGACATTGAAGACTATTAATTTTGGTTTCCAGATTTTTGAATTTTTCGTCAACATCTTTGACTTGTAGTTGCAATTTGCTATTGAAGTCGGTTGCTTGTGCAACCATGCCATCTTCAAGGTGAGATAGTTTTTTATCGATTTTAATAACTTCCTTTACTATGCCCTCTACTCTGTTGTTTACAGCTTCAGAAATTTCTTGAAGTTTTAACTCCATAGCTCTAGACGTTTCCTGAACTTCCTGGAAATTCATTCTAGAAGTTTCCTGAACTTCGCGAAACTTCATTTCTATTTTCTCATTATTAATTCTAAAAGTTTCCTGAACTCCCTGGAAATTCATTCTAGAAGTTTCCTGAACTTCTTGGAATTTTCTTTCTATTTTTTCATTAATAACTCTAGAAGTTTCCTGAGCTTCTTGGAATTTCCTTTCTATTTTTTCATTGTTTACTCTAGAAGTTTCCTGAACTTCTTGGAAATTCATTTTAGAAGTTTCTTGAGCTTCTTGGAACTTCCTTTCTATTTTTTCATTATTAACTCTAGAAATTTCCTGAACTTCTTGGAACTTCAATTCCATTTTTTCCATTATAGCAGCAAGCATTGTGCCTATATCGACATTGTTTGTTGTTGCACAGGTAACAACCTCCACTTCTTCCTTTTCGTCAAACTCATAAACATCAATGTCGATATTACGCCGCTTAAATTCCTCAATCAGCCTCTTTTGTAACTCTGCCTTGTTACCTGCTGTAGGTAATGTCAGCTTGCTCAACTCTCTCTTGAGCTGCTCAACTTTTAGTTCCTCGAATTTCATGTTTATTAAAATGCAATTCCGCTTCTGACACCAATTGTTACGTTTATACCTTTTATAAACGTTGGTTTACTTCCTCTAAATAAACCGGGATTCTTTTTATTGCAAAAGTAATAATAAACAACGCTTGAAATTTTATTTTGAACAATACAGAACTTTATTTATTTAAAACACTTATTTACAGTCTTCTTTAAAAACACTTAAAGTTATTCACTTTTATTATTTAGCACTTTGAATGTTCACTTATTCAACTCAACTGTTAAACTTAAACTGCTTCCTGCATTCGTGTTACTCGGCTATTTATAGTGGTTGGTAATACGCTGTAATGTTCCACAAGATTCGATAACACACTAGAACTTTCTAGCGAATGGCCGTTACATTTAAATAACTTCTTAGCACAGACAACAACCGCCAATCATGTTACATACCCGGTAAACATTTACATACCCAGTCAACATTTAACTCCGTAACAATATTAAATATAGAAGAATAATATTAAACCTAAAATCACCCCTAATTTTTCGCAGCCATAACAATCGTCATGGTTTAAAAATGATATTTATAGATTATTACCGCGTTAAAATATATTGGCTAAAAAGTGTGACATTATAAAATAGGCATATGTATGTACATAAATATAAATATATAATTACATAAGAGTATCGGTTCTTTAATTTAAAAAGGCACCAACTCTCTTCTATAATTGAAATTTTTAAAAGCAGCAATACAAAACTAAAGATAATTTTTCTTTTTTCAGATAATTTTTTTTTATTCCCACACCCCTTATGTAGGTGGTAGGGGTATCACGCGTTTGTTCAAATGTTTGTAACGCTCACTACCTGAGTCAATTTAAGCATGTCCGCCTGGCTGGGCACCCACGTGTTCTTGTAAACACGCTGCAGGTCGCAATTTTAAAGATATTTTAAACAAATTTGGCGCAAAAAAGTTTTTTGGCACTGGCACGAATTTTATTGTTTTGGGCGATGATCGATCCATTTTTGACATAGCTCCAATACAAATGTCCGCCCGGAATAAGCACTTTTGGCTATAACTGGTTCGAATATTATTCTATTTTATAATATGGTCGGGCTTGACCCACTATTACTTTCTTCTTTGTTTAAATTTGGGGTGATATTTCATCCTTCAGGTGACCGTAAATTTTTTAAACGTTCGAGGCCTTTTTTTGATTTTTGAACTTTTTAGGCACCTGAATGCATTTTAACGTTTATTAAATTAATGAATTTACCGTTGGCCTTAAGCCAAATGCAATGTTAAAGGTTTGGTGGATTCGAGTCACCGGCCTCGTTGTAGCATTCGGCCGGCTGAAGCTGCAGGCAAAAGTACTAAAAACTGCAGCTTAAAAAGCAAAACGAATAATATTTTAACTGTTAACGCCATATTACGGCTTGAACATTTCCCGCCAATATGAAAAGTTGCCTTAGTAAAGATGATTCCTAGACCTGGAAAAGATCCTTCGAATATAGTCTTCGAGCTCATAAGTCTGTTACCGATTTTGTTGATATTGTTCGAGAAATTGCTTAAAAACAAGCTATGTCCGACCTTAAATGACAACAAGTGCATTCCAAATCAACAATTTGGCCTTAGAAGCAAACATGGTACCATCGAACAAATCGAACAAGCTCTCAAGTTAGTACAGGTTATAAGAAAGGCTTTAAGGGTGAACAGGTATTGCTCCGCATTTTTTTGATTACAAGAATACTTGGACTACCAGTCGAACGGGTGGAAGGAAGTAATTCTGAATCTATCGGTATGCTTGAAGGGTGGACTCCACACCATTATTTTTGGGCGTTACAAATATCTGCACAAGCGCATAATGACCACGCATGGGGTGTGGGTATAAAAATTCAAATCGTCGCATTTAGCTCAAATCGAAACTTCACACCCTTTGATGTTTTGTTTAGTTTTTTTTGATAAAAATATTATATTCTGTCCGTGATTTTTGATACTTTTGGAGGCTTTTTTTATCTGAAACTTGGTTTATTTTTAAATATTTTTGTTAAATCCATTTTTGTTAAGTGTTTTGGGGTAATTTTTCATAGTGGAAATTCAAAAAGGTTGAATTATAGAACTTAAATTTCATATATGAAAAAAGGTCAAAAATTGCGTTTAAATTTTAACAAAAAACTTGTTTGTGTTTCAGCCCCCTTTTACAACTCAAAATTTGCTTGACTTATAAAGCAAAAAATATGGCAAAAAAGAATAACGAGCTTACAAATCTCTTCAAGTTTCCAAAAGTTTTTGGTCCCAAAAATCTCTAAGGAAAATCGAATAAATAAATTTCTTCACTTATAAATTTCTACTCCGCTTTAGAGCTTTAAACTTTAAAAAAAATTAAAAATTTTTTGTTTGTTAAAATAAATATAAAATGGCTTAAAGCATTTATTAATCCAGGAAAACTACACATAAAAAGGTAGAGAAGCAATAGCACAACAAAAGGCAAAGATATAATAATAAGTTGAAGTATTTTTATTGACAAGGTTTTCAATTTTTAAGATTTTCTTATCGACAATTTGTATTGTGTGAAATCGTTTTTTTTTTGTTTACAGAGCAAAACTTTGAACATTAAATTATTTTGGTAGAAAAATACTGAAAAAAGTACTTTAATACTGGGGAAATTAAATTCGACTCTTAACAGAAAAATTGCTCTCTTCTTGTTATGCTCCGGCTAAAAATTATTATTTCAATTTTATTAAGGTGTATCTATATAAGGTGATTGTAAGAAAAAAACTAAGACAACCATTCTCTTAACCTTTCCTTTTTTTATATGGAGTTTGACACAAAAACTTAAATTATTTTTCAAAAGATGTGTCAAACTTTATATAAAAAAAAGGTAAAACATTAAAAAAGTTGTGCATTGAATTTTATATAAAATTGCTATGTTTGTTGGATAGAGCACATGTTACAAATAAAGAGTAAAAAACTCGGAGAGAGAATATTAAACAGAATTATACTAAAAGAAAATGGAAAATCATAAAGTGTTACCATACGTATGACTGTGAAAACAATGCGCAGTGCTTTGCCTGCGTCCGTCCACTAACATTGAATCTAAAATACCGCTAGAAAAATAAACGAAAAAATGGAGTAGAAATATAATAAAAAAAAAAAAAGTTTTGGGAAAACAGACCAAAGTATTTGTGTAAAAAAAATCAAGTAAAAGTAAAAAAAGATAAACAAAAAAGGAAGATAAAATCTGAAAATAAGAGAAGGCTTTTAAACGTATTATATTAAAATTAAAAAACAAATCTGCTGGTGGTTCTTTTATCAAATACATATATGTTTCGTTTTAAATAAAAAATTTTATTTCAAATATTTTGTTCATTTATACAACAGTGGTCGTCCTTGTTTACTTTTAAAGTAACTATGCATGTATACTTATATATATTCGTATGTGTTAACGGTTTGGTCTTAGGACTTAATAAAATAGATTAAATAAAATAAAAAATAAGTAAATTAAAAAATAGAAGAATAATAATTAACCATACTTTAAAAAATATTCATATAATACATAAACATTAAAAGCCACAAACAAAAAAGGTTTTTTAAATCATAAATGCCAAACAGTGCACTGTGGTCGGAAATTCAATTTCGTTGGCCAAAAGTCAAAATGTTAACACTCACGAAATATGTTTTTGTTTTTGAAATCTAGTAGTCAACACTCCAAAACAACCAAAAATTAATTTTGTTATTGTAATATGCAATTCACCGTTTTTCGGTAAGTCATCGAAGTTGAATTTGTTGGCTTCATTTGTAAACAGAATTGCGTTCGGTGTTTTATAAAGCTTATTTCATTTGCTTGTTAAAGCTGAAAACAAAGCGCGTTAAATAAAAGTTTAAATGGAAAACGAAGGTGATTGTAAGTTTATTAATTTTGTAAAATATAATACTCAAAAATTGGATACTCAAAAAAATAAAATAACTTTTTCCAAATGTCTTTGACATTTTGGAATTTATTTTATTTTTTAAGTTTGAGTAAGCTTAACACATTTTGTTTAGGAGTGATAAGCATAAGATTAAAAACCAAAATTACTTTGAAGTGTTTATTTTTTGAAAATGTTTATCTCGATTTGCGGTTTTTTGCGGTTTTTGAGTAAATTTTTTTTCCAGTCGTCATTTGTTTACAGAATTCAGCAGTTTTTGATATTTGGTTGACCCAGCAGGAGAAAGGAAAAAAAAAATAAGGACGCACTAATAAATTATTTTATGCAAAAATGTGAAGCCGATAAAATTTCAGATGAATACTATCAATATTTAACAAAAAAAGCACGCATTCTTAACAATAACTTGTCTGTAAAATGGGAAAAGTGTCATAGAAGATTAGATGATTTTCAAACTAAATATTCTGGCTGGCTTTGTTCAGAAACTGTAACAAACAGGCAAATAAATTTAAAGTTTGAAAAATTTTTGAAAATTTTAGGAGTAGACACCGAATTAGTATTTTGAATGAGAATAATATATATATGTTTATCTTGTCAATTTTCCCTAAATTTGGATAAATTTGAAGAGTATTGCTTTCAAACTGGTCAATTATATCAAAACAAGTACCCCTGGTTGCCAATGACTCCCACAGTACATTAAGTTATAGTTCACCCAAGGCAAATAATGCAGAATACAGCATTTTCTGTTGGTTACTTCGGAGAGGATGCAGCTGAGTCACGAAACAAAATATATAAAAGCGACAGACTGCACCATGCACGTAAGACTAGCCGCATTCATAATCTTTTCGATGTATTTCATAGAGGTCTGGACACATCGAATCCACTAATTTCATCTCTTCGCTTAAGTACACGTGTACACCAAAGGAAGCGTTTAACACTGCCACCAGAAGTAAAGGAATTATTGTATTGTGAGGATATCGGTGAAACATGTGCGACCGAGAACGATTATCCAGAAGAACTTGAAGAGGAAAATACATTTTTGGATAATGAATTGTATTTAAATTAAAGAGAATAATAAAATTTTAATATTTTCGCAAATCATGTGTAAATCATATTTTCAATTTCCAGAAAGAACATATTTACTTGTAGAGCTAAAAAAAATAAAACTCAGACAGAAAAGAAAAAAAATTTATGTAAATTTTTTTTTTAAATTTTAATCTAAATGTTGATAATTTTTTACAAAAAAAAATATTTATTTTATACAAAAACAATTAAAATATACTGCAAATTGAAATTCCAGTTAAAAATTCCGTTATTTTAAGTTTTAATAGTTTTGGCCAAGAAAAGTGATTTTTCGACCATAGTGCAGTGTGTAGTTGGATGTGTGTGGGTGTATGCTTATATTCCAGGCAAGTTTATAAAAATTTTTGCAGTATTTAATACAACAAATAATTAAAAAAATAGCAAAAAAAAATTTTTTTATCGCCATTTCCGTTAAATAGTTCAAAATTTTTATTGATTTTCTTAATGCTTTCATTTGTGTATACAAACAAGCTGACATAGAAATGTATAAGGTTGTGCTCATAAAAAACATTCTTGCATATTTCTCTAATTCTTGTTCAATCAGAAATCAAATATAACGAAACAGGATTCAAGAAGTTGCAGTTAGTTAAAGTCAACTAGTTTTCGAGTAAATGATAATTATATGATGCAGCATCCACTTTTTTTTTCATAACGAAACATCTCGGCATACAGAGTCAATTCAAAAAAAAGTGATTTATAGGCATTAATTCTCAGTACCACATGTATTCAAATTAACAACGAAACATTATAAATTGTGTTGACCTGTGCAATATTAATATGTGTAAACAGTAAAATTTTAAAACGCAAATTTATTAAAATACTATATAAAAAAGGCTCTAGCTTATATTGTTTAAGTCGAGATTTTTTTTTTTTTTGGTTTATTGTGATATATGGCCAGAACATTTATCGAAATTAAATCTGGACTTATAAAAAAACACATTAGTCAGCGCCTTTTATATTAGGGTAATGTTTTATAAAATATTAACCAGTTCTGTTTAAACTCTTTAGCAATTTTTTTTAATAAGAATATTTAATTTAACTTTTTTAAGCTTAAAGATCTTATAAATAATTGTTAGGTAACATTTTTTAAATAAATACTCAATAAAGAAAGTATAATTCTTAAAATATATTTTCTTTTCTCTTATTCTACTGTATATTTATATGTCTTACTTTGATTTTTAACATTTGTGTTCACTCTTAATGCTGATAACGCATTTCGTTGAAAAGTTTTTATCCGACTGTGCTTTTTGTTGGTCTCTAAGAGCCTTTTACATGTGTATGTGTGTGTGTGTGAAAATATATTTTTTTGTTTTCTTTCCTATTCAACGACTTTGTTTATCTTTTAAATGCAGGCGAAAATAAAAAGAAAGTTTTATATTTTTTCCTTTAACTAACGGTTCTTTTGGGCAAAAATAAATTCCCAAAAAAACCGATTCTTATGTGCGAGTGTATAGCTGTGCTACTAATATCTGTGCTAAATTTAAATCGTAACGAAATCAAGTAAAAGAGTTTTAAATTTTAGTTGAAGGGGTTAAGGAAAAGAGATCTTCAAGAATATAAAATTAAAGAAGAACTGTAATGAAATAAGATTGCACTTTTTATCAAATAAAAAATACATGAAAACAGCGATTAACATATAAAGCAAAAAAAAAATAATATTGTTTTTATTTAAAAAAATAAAAAATAAAACTAACCTAAGTTGATTAAATTTGTTTTTAAACTATCGTTATAAGTTACCCTTTTAGACACTACATCTTTACATACATAAAGAATTAAATATAATTTTTTGTAATTAATAAAGTCTACTTTCTGAAACTTTAGGTGTTATAAAATAAATTTATTTGTCAGAATTTTCATTATTTATATTTAATATTTTTGCACTTCGTTGTGTGACATCACCAGGCAGGTTTTACCTTTTTACCTTTTGGTTTTGGAAAACTATTTTTAAATTGTTTTTTTTACTAATGCAATTAAAATTTTTTTTTTACCAGAACAAAAATAACTATTAATAATATTTAATAAAAATTTCTGGCGATGCCACAAAACAGAGTGGTAAAGAGACCTAGGTAAGGTTAGGAAGAACAGGCAGCCGTTGAAGGAAATGATACAGCTCACTTGCGTCCACTTAATTCGGTCCTTTTGTGTTACCTGGATAGGCAAAAAAAATAGGTTGAGATGGAAGGAAAGAAGAAATTTAGAAAAGGATAAGAAAGAAAGGTAGACTCGCGCACTTACCATCTACCGGGGCACCCTTCCTAAAGCTTGAGCTAAAAGACGTATTAAAGAAATAATTATACATAATTTTGTATGATAAATATTACAGTGAAATGCTATTCATAAATTTATAATTAAGCTTAAATTAGAAGCACTAACTACATAAAATATTTTGAATCAGAAAAATAAAAATTAATAAAACTAAATTACTGCCAATAATTCTATTCATTTTAAATTAAAGTAACCTTAATTTTTTTTTATAAAATTTTTCTCTTTTGAAAGAAAATTTGCAAAAGTTATGGAATTGAATTTCATTATGTTAAATCTAGTTTCTTTAGAAAAAGTTAAGAATAATTTTAGAAATTTCTAAAAAACCATTATTTTTAAAATAAAGAAAAACCCCCTTAATGAGCTTTTTTCGCGTTTTCTAAGAAATATTTACTATGGTACATCGGTTTCAAAGAAAATTTAATATACTTTTCATTTTACATGGTTTCTTTTCTTTCTTTTATATTTATTATTAAAAACCAAATTTCTGTGAATTTTTTTGAAATATTAACCCGCACATCTAAATTATGACCTTTTGATGCTTAATTGCTTTTTGTACTTTTGTTTGCATCACTTTGCCACAAAGAGAAATGTTTCATAAAAAACTGTTTTTCTCTTTTAATTAGTTCCATATAAAATGTAATCTAAATTGTTTTTTGTAAGGTTTAAAGATACAACAATGGTAGTTAGCTTGGGGAAAATTCTTTGAAATGAGAAATTACATTTGATAAAATACAACCTTTTTAATTACGATAATTTGAATCTATTTAAACTTTTTGCTCGTTTGTCTTTTAAACACAGTGCAAACCATTTTACATTTAATCATATTAATATTACTTCAGTGTAAAAACCACTACATGGCATTAATTTTGTAATACGCTGTGTGAAAAATCAAGTTATATGGTTAAAGCTTAAAACGTTTTGTACATTTGCACTCTGGCGTATGTTTGATATGAAATAACGGTAGACAGCAAATTAATCATACGCAACTATGGTATACAATAATGTATTGTTTGATTAGTTAGTGAAAAACAAAAAAAAAGCAGACAAACAGATTTGTAGTTAAAATATTATAAAAATATTGTTTGGGTGTTCAGGAAGTCCATACTAGCACTGTATACTTTTAACACTATGTAAAGCGTTTTAAAAATGTTTCCAAATACTTTCGGCCTTTTACCTTAATTCTTAATGTTTTAATTTTTTTTTATTTAATATGCCTAAATTTGCTTTGTTCTTTAAAGTATAAACATGTTGCATCAATATGACGGTCATTTGTTTGCATTTGTGTTTCATTTCGTAATAAATACGTCAGCAAAGGTGTTTTTTTGTGTCAGCGTGTATTATTAAGTTTTATTAGTTTTCTCATTTTTCTTATAGATTAAATCTTAAATACGAAAAGCGTAAATTCCAGGAATTGTGTTTCTTTTTTTTTCCTAACATGGCTATTATTTTATTTCTTATCTTCATGTATACATACATGTGTGCCTTTTTTCTTTTAAAATTATATTTCTAAATTTTAAATTTTAAATAAAAAAATTATTGTAGATTAAAGTCAGATATTTTTTATGAAAACAAAAGTTTTTTATTTGGCGCTATTGCTGCCACACAAATAGTGCAAATACATAAATAAATTAAAACTTTTGGTTTTATTACTCTAAAGGATTTATATAAATATATGTAAACATGTTAGTGATTTTTTATATAATCCCACATTTGATTAAGTTTTTTTAAAAGTAAAAAGTAAGCCTTAACGAAGAAGCTAATTTTATATCCATATTGATATCTAGATAAAGAAAAAATCAAATGAAAAGTAAATTCTTAAATTTAAATTGATCAAAAAAATTAAAAAAAAAATAAACAAAATTAGAAAGCAAGATTTTCTCATAAATATAATTTTAAATAAGTTTTAAAAGTATAATATAAAAACACAATTTTTTAGTGCCGTAAGACAGGTCTGGTTTATTAATGAAAAACGAGTTAAATGTTAAAACATTTTTATATTTTAGCGTATTTTGAACAATTTTTATTTCCAAAATTTTCTTTTATATTTTATTAGGCTAATTGTTCAAGTTTTATTGTGATAAGATTTTTGTTGAACAAATATTTGAAAAAGTTTAGTTTCCCGACACTAGCCGAGTGGAATGCATTTTCAGAGTCCGCTACAACTCCTCATCAGCACTCTTTGTTCGGTACTGAGCATTTGGTAGTAAATATCTTTTATTTAACCCAAGTGTTAATTGAAATTTGAATACGGAAATACTAATTTGTATTTTACACATACTCTCATTAACAATTGTTAATTCTTGGGTTAGAACGAAATTTACGGCCTGCCATTTTTTCATATCATGGCAACACCTTTTCTTTTTATTTATTCTTCTTCTCATCACTTTTATGTTTGCCTTATTCATCTCTATTTATTATTAATGCATGCAAAAGCATGCTGCCTTTATACTCATCTAAATAGAGACATGATATGAAAAAATGGCCAAGAATTAACAATTGTTAATGAGAGTATGTGTAAAATACAAATTAGTATTTCCGTATTCAAATTTCAATTAACACTTGGGTTAAATAGAAGATATTTACTACCAAATGCTCAGTACCGAACAAAGAGTGCTGATGAGGAGTTGTAGCGGACTCTGAAAATGCATTTCACTCGGCTAGTGTCGGGAAACTAAACTTTTTCAAATATTTGTTCAACAAAAATCTTATCACAATAAAACTTGAACAATTAGCCTAATAAAATATAAAAGAAAATTTTGGTTAAAACATTTGTTTTTTGAAAAGTTTCTGGCAGTTTCTAATCAAAAATAATATTTTTTAATATTTTATACTATAAATTGTGCCCTAGTTTTCTCCTACTTAAAAAATTCCACTTTTTTTGCCTAGTCAAGGAAGATACAAAACTAACGAATCTGTTGTCAGTTCATTAACATAGATACAAGACGAATAAATGAAAAGTGTAGAGGGTATCAGATGCACACTTGAATAAATAAACTATAAATTTTCTTTTAAATATTTATTCATGGCTGTCTGCTTGTTGATTTAAGCGGTTAGTGTTTTTGTTTGTCCGGACATAGTTTGGGGAATAGTGAAGGTGAAGAAGAAAAAAAGGCAAAACAACAGCAACAAATAAAATAGCGTCAAATAAATGAAAAAGCAAAACAATTATTGTTAATGAAAAAACAAACTCTTTGATTTCTTTGCATTTTATGTATAATGAAAAAAATCACTTTTGTATTAAGATCCATAAATGTACAGTAATGCTAACATGTCCTATGAAATATGTTTATTGACTTTTGATGCATTGAGCATTCCAATCCACGAAATTTTTGAAAAATGTATTCAAATGGAAGTTCAAACGTCAAAAATTATGAACTTTAAATGTAAGTGAAATAACCATTTTCATACTAAGAAGAAATATTTTATGCTTAAGAAAAATTATCTTTATTAGCTGAATCTATGCAGACCCCCAAATTGATAAACTGCTCAAATAATGTGTATCTTAGCACAAATTTGAAAAGCAAATTTTTTTTAGAATAATAATATTAAACATTTTTATTTTGAAAAAAGCAGATTTTTCTACCGATACTACCCGAGTAGAATGCATTTTCGAAAGTAGCTATGCAATTTTTATCATCAGTACTCTTTGAACGGTAGTAGTGTATTTGGTTGTAAACATCACCTATTTAACTTACACGTAACAGAGAAAGGGATACGGCATGACTGTTTTTTTTCGTTTTTACTTTGTAAGTTAGGACGAAGTTTACTGTTCATATGCACTATGCTTTTTTCCATTAAAAGTCTCTTCGGCGTTTTATTCCATCTGAGAGATGGATGATGCTCGACCGTTAGTCAAGTGTTGCCGAAGAGACTTTAAATGGAAAAAAGCATAGTGCATATTTTGAGTGTTCGGAAGTCGACTTATATATTTGAATACATGCAAAGATTTGGTATTACTTGGAATATTTTTCAAGTCATTACAAAAAGCTCTTTAGAGCTATTGCACTTTGGTATCCCAATCAGAATTTTTTTGAAAGTCTTTTCGAATATGATCAAACTACATAATAAAACGCCTGACCTTCTTGTTATATTTTGCAATTGTTTTAATCAGTATGTCGGCATATTTTGATTAAAAATTGTTTTTCTTCTTAGTTTCAAAGTACTTTGTTTCGCAGTAGGTTTAGTATTATATTAAGAACAGCTTGTGATATGCCCCTAAGAGCATGCATAATACAAACCTTTTCCTTGGACTCTATTTAACATCCTACTACTAAAGGCAATCTTTTGAGTATCACCTTGCCAGATCAAGGTAATATAGGTGGTTAAGGGGTGAACTAGGCTTTAGTGTCAAAACTTTTTTCTATCAAGTGCTTGTAAATGTAAAGGCATTCCCCTTTAGCTTATTTTTTCCAGTTAAGCATTTAATCCAATATAATATCGTCGTTTCTCACCTCTAAAAAGAGTCTCTGCCATCAAAATTTGGTCATGAAAGCCACCAATTTTATGCTCCTGGGTAAAAAGTATAAAAATGGTGTTCTTCAACCAGTATCAATGCTTTGTCTACGTACATTTAGTTTTTTTTCTTGCTCTTTTAAAATTTTTTCCGTCAATAACAAGGACTAACAGTGGCTGGACGAGAACTTCCATTTGTGGTGCACAGCTGGTAACAGCTCTCTTTATGGAACCTTTGCTCAGACCCATATTGACTATTCTGCTATTCAGCATCATATCAATTACACCCAATGGTTTGGGGGAAAATCCACTGATACAAGTGCTTTATGAATTGACTCAAGTTTAACATAATTAAATTCTGCTTTAGAACAACATTGCCACTTAAAATTCAATTTCATAATAAATCTGACTTTAAACAGTTTTAAACAGAAGGGTAGATAGATATGCTGTAAAAACACTTTGAATATTTTAACAAATTTTTACAATTAAATAATATGTAGTTCTTTTGGGGGGAAAAATAGACCACATCAACCCTTTTTTTTTTTGGCTCTTAACATAGTTTCAATTATTTTATCTAATCAAAGATCAAAACTTGTTTTACCTTTTTTGACTTGCTTTCGAAAAGACCTTAGATGTTTTACAAGAGATAATTAATTACCAGTTTTTTCTCATTTTAAGGAACTCAAATAGAAAACCAAACCAACCAGTAAAGTTTAAAAAGACTTTTAATTTTTACCACAAATATTAATACAAAGAAACGTACCAATCTGTCTGTGTGTATATGTGTGTATCTGTATGTGTGTTTAAACAGTACGTGAAATAGGTGTAGTGTACGTTTGTTTAGAGCTAACAATGCGTTAATGCTTGGTTTTCTATTTTTTCTTTACGGAAACTCATTTGCGAGTAGTTTTCATAGTAACTTCCGTTAACACGGTGTCGTTTTTTGTTGGGTTTTTATAGCTTTTTTAGTTGTTAATTATTCGTTGAAAAAGTTTGGGTTGTTTAAAAACCTGCAAACTTAATACTTAAAAGTAAAATACAAACATACATAGAAATTTATATTAGAGTGGAACGACTAAGCAATCGATATTGTGCCATCGATTTTTCGATAGCTTGCGGCATAAGAAAAACGTTTCACTACGACATTTAAAAAAATCATTTTTCATGCGCCCAGATCTCTATTTTTTTACTCTTTCTAAACTTTAGTTTTAAAGGGGTTTTTAGTAGGTAATACAGAAAAAATAATTTTTTGATATGTCATACTGGAACTTTTTTAAGCCAGAAGCTATCGAAAAATCGATGGCACAATATCGAAAAATGTTTGTCCTTATAAATCGTCCCACCCTAATGTATATGCACACAAATGTATATAAAAAATGATAAAACAAATACAGGTAGACAACAGTCAATATAACTTAAATAGAAGAAAAACACCCAAAAGAGCTACCAAATAAGAATTAAACAGAAAAACTCAAAAAATCCTCTTACGTACACAAAAGTAGCTCTGTCTTAGATCGAACAACAAAAGTTTTTGTTTTTGTAGACACAAACTTAAAAAAATACACAAAAGGAAAGTATGTATGACAGAATAAAAGTTGTTTGTGGAAAGCTAAAAGGCAAACAAACTAATAAAAACGAGTACATAAAACAATCGCATAACATAAATAAATTTCAAACACCTCTGCACATTGACGTTAAACATGTTAATTAATGAAATTACGTTTCCAAAGGCCAAATTAAAAATAGAAATAAAACGGAGGTGCTGGCAAAGCATCAATAAGGCCGTTGAGTTTTAATTTTATTTTCTAGAACCTGATATCGAAAAACGATACTTAAATTTTATTATATAATAAAAGTTAAATGATATCAAAAAAACATTGTGTAAGTATATTGAACTCTGACTTTAAGGGGGGTTTTGAACAAAATTTAACACAAATATTAAACCCAACTTTTTAACCAGAAGCCTGGTTAGACTTTGGTTAGGATTAAAAAAGTTAGTTAAAACTGGCCGCACTAAATTTAAAAAAAAATGGATTTAAGCTAAAACCGGTGACCTAAAATGGACTATATAGGTCAGTAAAAAAAAAACGCCAACGATTATATCACCGGAGCTGGCGTTTAGAGTGTAAGAATAAAGGTAGACGAACTATAGAGTAATCATGCTCTGTAAACAAAAATAGTGGTTTTACTATTTTATAAAGCATGTTTACTCTATAGTTCGTCTTCATGGAAAATAGTTTACTCACCAGATTGCTTTTTGAAAAATCCGATGTCCTCTTTCATAGTATAGAGCCAATTCTGGTACCCATATCCACCTTCGAGCAATCAGTGGAAACTTTTTTCCCTTCATACAAACCCCTTCTCCAACCTTTAGAGGGCATTGCATCAAGAAATTTTCAGGGGAGTCTCTGGTGAACTTATGGGCTTTTTTAAGGACAGAATATGTTGGGTTCCGGGATACTGTCCTCTTTCATAGTATAGAGCCAATTCTGGTGCCCATATCCACCTTCGAGCAATCAGTGAAAACTTTTTTCCCTTCATACAAACCCCTTCTCCAACCTTTAGAGGGCATTGCATCAAGAAATTTTCAGGGGAGTCTCTGGTGAACTTATGGCCTTTTTTAGGACAGACTATGTTGGGTTCCGGGATACTGTGACAAAGTTGGCAACAAAAATGCCAACAAGCTCGCTGGTAGTAGGATGGTTTTTACTTAAATTGGTCTGTAAATTAAGTGAGGATAGCGACTTAGATCTAAACCCCGACAGGTTAATGCTGGTAGAAGCAAACGAATAAAAGAAGGATACTGTGAGACCCCAGCTTTGTCCCTGTTATAAGAGGTTAAAGATATAGGTCATTAGGTAAAATAAGGTTAGGTTAAAAGGATAAGGCTTTAATGACCTTTAGTATTTTAGAACAAACAACTAAGCCAGTGGTTATTTGTTGAGCGTTCTAAGAAAAGAACATGGATTTGGGAAGAAAGGTTCACAGATATTTGATGATGAGAAAAAGTGAGCCACTTTTGGTAAAATATCAGGCATTAAAAAGGGGAGGCTGGGCAGCGACACAGGCAGTGCTATATCATTTCAATATTCTGCCTGCATGCCTTGCATAATATGATAAATCTTCTGGGTAAGAAAAGTAATGTCTTCTGGCTAAGAAAAGTAGTGTTAACCTGAATCTGGAAAGGTTGGTATTAAGGGCTATTACTGAACAATGAGCGGTTAAGGCAAGGGAACCAAGCGGGATCGCGGCATTCTTGATTATTGAAAATTAAGAAAGGATAAAGGGGGATGTAGAAATAAAACAGTTTGTTGTCTGTATATGTACAACATCAAAATAGCATTTAGTCCATAAAAAACTAAGCCATGTTTAAAGGCGCAGGCTGAGAACATGTCGTACTTCATATAAAAAGGGAAAGGCATGATATAGGGGTTTCACATAGATATTTAAGATGCTTTGTTTTGTTCCTAAAATATTGTTATCCTTCGTGTTAGAATAACAGCTTGATTTCTCCTTTACTTAATTAAGTTTTTTTAATATTTTCTTTGAAACCGCGCACAAAGGACCGAGGAGGTCTTGAGAGGCTGTACTTGTCTACATTACATTTACAACCTAACATTTTAACATTTTATTTAAAGAATAAAAGTTGGTCATAATATATGTGACCCAGTATTAAAATGTTTTTCGTACAAAAGAAAATCTTATTTAAAATATTTTCATGGAAAAGGGTGGTGTAAATCTTGTAGCTTGTTTTTTATTTTTAAAGTAATTTAAAAAGTTTCTTAAACTTCTAGTTGAGGTGGGTATTTTTGTGAAGGTGTTTTTATTTATTTTGCTATTTTCAAATATTGCTGCTATAACAGCAAAAGTTTTTTTTTAACATATTTCTAATTTTTTTATAAATCTCAAAAGAAAGAAACCTGCACGGGTATGAGCTACCAATAAATTTTAAGAAAAGTCGCCATTAAGACGCGACATTATGTTTGTATTTAGATATTCACTTTTGCTCTTTTTTTATTCATTTATTTTGCTTAAGTTTTTTTAGTTCTTTGCTTCGTCTCCGTTCATTTATTCATTAATTTGTATATTTTTTAGATGCTTAAGGGTCCTTAAGATTCATATTTAATTTGGTTTTTTTGTTGATTAGACAAGACGACGTTAACTTGTTATTGACGTGTTATTTATTTGTTTTCGTTATCATAGTTGAAAATTATCCAATAACCCACCTTCTTATTTGTGTTACTTTTGTACTTACCTATTTAAATAAATTTGGCAAAAACACTTAAAAGAAGGAATTTAATGAAATTAAAAATTTTTGTTTAGAGTTTAGCAAAAAAACACTTTTAGGGGGAATGTTTTGAAATGTTCTACCTACGATTTTATTTCCAGAAAATTTTTTTTTTTTAATTTTCATAGCTATAATACAAAGTACCAAATGAACATAAGTAATTGAAAGAAAAATCCTATTATCTTCAGTTGTATCTATCCTGTTTATTTTAATTTTGTAGTCGTCTAATTTATTTTTGTTTTGTAACTAATTCTTAGCACAAAAATTAAATTTAAACACACAAAATTAAATACATACTCCCAACGTAAAGGCAAGTTTTTAATGTAGAAAGTTTTTAAAAGATAGAAAGTAATAGAAAAGAAAGTAAAAAAATTAAAAACGTAAACACCTTGCAAAGTAAAATTTTTTTTCAAATGCCATCATAAAATATTTAAAACTTTTTTACCCAACCCTAGTTGTTGCTATTTTATTTTAACAACCATATTTTAAAAGTCGAAATAAGAAGTTTATAGAAAGCCCTTTTCAGTGGTTTTAAGTTTGTATTTTTATATACAACTCCACCACATGCCTGGAAAATTCACTCTGCGCTCACAGAAAAAATAAAAAAATTGCTTTCAATCAAGAAATTCGCAATTCCAAATAAATTTGTATTAAATCTCAGTCTGCAACAAATTGGTAGCATCGTTTAATTTATTTGTAAGTTTAAAAAGTTTGACTCTTTTTGGGATTGAAATAAGAAATTTAATAAAAATACAACAAAACTATTATTAATCAACTTTTTGATTGATTTAAATCAAAGTATTATTTGAATTATTTTAAAATTAAAACAAAATATTTATTTATATTTTTCTAAACTCCACACAACTGATCTAAACTTAATACACCTAATGCAAACTGAACACACAACATCAATTATAAGAAAATGCAAAACAAAAGCAGAAAAAAAAGATAGTTTGAAACAGAAAAGAAAAATATTAAAAAAAAAATAATAAAAAACAAAAAAGGAAAATTTTACTAAAATTTATTGACCCAATTAAGGATTGAATCTGGCAGCTTTTGATTGCTAGGCCGAGACTGTAACATCTGGACTTCATGTACGAAAAAAAAATTAAAAATCATTTTCATATCAAGAAATTGTTGGTTAAAAAAATTTTAATATGACAACCTATCAAGAAATTCGCATATTAAGATAACAATTTTAATAAAAAATTTAAAAAAAATTTTAATTAAAAAATATTATTCAAATTAATCGATTTAATCAAAATACAAACAAACAGGTACGGGTGTCGTTGGGGTACCAAACCGTCTCGATTCACTTGAACATCATCGCAAAGTGAGATGCTTTTCACTTTTCTATCGATACTATAGTGAAATGTGCTCCGAGGAAATCAGGGAACTTGTTCCTGAAACTTACGCTTTTTTACGTGATACACGTCTTTCAAGAAGAGCACACCCATTTTTGGTCGACTGGCCAGTGAATCCCACTACGCATTACAGAGAAAATTTGTTCTTTAGCCGCACAGTCCTAAGCTTGTCTTTCCTGTCACAGTTAATATCGAGAAATTTAAATCAGATATCCAAAAACACTACTCTCTACATCCTCCTTCCTATAACCTATTTTCCCGATAAAAACACGATGCCATGCATGTATAGTGGCCATCCTCTGAGTGCTGGTTATGGTTAAATAAATTAAATAAATAAAATAAATTAAATAAATTTAATAAATTAAAGTATTAGTTGATTATCATAAAATAAAAAAAAAATATTTTTCGTTTGTTTATATTTATTCCTACTTATTTATATTTATTTCATTTAATTTACATTCAAGTTTCATTTGAAGTCTCAACAGTGACTGGAACCATGGGCCATTTAATTGCAAGGCGTACGCTCTATCTACTTGGCTAATAAGGCATTCTATTTTTTAAAGTATTAAACTTAGTTTTGTTTACTTACCTCCTCATTAAAAGGTTAAATTCCAAAAAACTTAGCTTGAGGTGAGCTTTGCTTAAACAAAGGCAAAAAATAAAGATTGAAGTAAATTAGATGTAACTTTTAAAAAAAGATTAAAATTTTAATTGAGACAATCAATTGTTAATTAAGAATAAAAAACATCCTCTAGGTTTAACTGATATATTTGAAAATAAGAGTATATAGCGAAAAAGCAAAATTCCAAACAACTATAAAAATTATTTAAAAACCAGTTTGATTTCCAGTTATCTTTAATATGAATTTTGTTTTTTTAAGTGTGTTTGCAAGCCAATCAACGGTATAAAATTTATCATTAGCACTCCCATTGCTTCTATTTTCTATATTCAATCCAAACTGCTCTGAACACGCAACGTTCTTTTATGGGATACCAAGTTCTTAATTTATAAACTGACATAATGACTTTATTCGTAAGCCTTATTGCAGAATCATGTTTAAGACTGCAAGTGTTATTAAAAATTTATATCTAAAAATATGTCGGCATGTTTTTACATTAACGTTTTATAGTTCATCAAACTTTATGGCGACTAACCTACAGGGCGGGTTAGTGTACAGAAAGAAAAAACTAGTTTTAAAATCAACAATTTATTCTTGAATCTATTCAAAACTGAATTAAAAAAAATCAAGCAGAAAAAATACGTTGCTTCTATACATGTTTTCAAATTTTAAAACAAATTGTCTCGGTGGCCTAGATTGTAAAGAGCTGGGGTTGCAGTTTGGATAGGCCCAGGTTCAAGTATAGAATTTTTTTTTTAATAATGAATATTAATTTTGTTTTAAATAAAAATTAATTAAAAAAACTCTTTTTTTAATAAGGCTCGTTAAATAAAAAAAAAGTTTTTTTTGATTAATCCAATTAGCGCTTAAGTCAATCTTTCTGAGATTACATCAAGTACGATTTCGAATCATTATATTTTTTTTTTGGCTTGAATGTGGCTAAAAGTAAGAAATTTGTACTATCTAAATTGTATTTGGCTTTAGAAAATCTCTACTTGATTTAAAAAAAATCCGTACTCAACGTACTTTTGACACTGCTACGGTTTAATTTAAGAGCAGATTACTTCGTTTATTTTTTATGTGTATCATTACAGTTCAGGGTAAGGTTGCACATCGAAACGTAACTAGTTTATTAGTTAATAAAACGAAATTTCATTTACAAACTTAATAACTCTTAAATAAAAATTTTACAATCTAGATCAACATAATATGGCTTTATGGCCATTTTTTTGCTTTTGATTGTGACAGACCAGTTGTCGTCACAAAAAGTAAAAACAAACTAATGCGAAACTTACAGTAACTAAAACTCAATCTACAACACACAGATTAACAGACGGACATGGGCTTGCCAATCTATAAGGATCCAGAATATATATGCTTCATGTGGTAGCAAATGGATAATAAAGGAATTTCAAACGGAATGACAACCTGATATGTACCCTTATCACCATGTAAATGGTATAAAAAGGGACATTTTGGAATAACGTTTAACGTAGAGTGCATGGGGAAATGACGTAATTTTAAAACATTTCTTACCAAACCAATCCTTTAGAAAAATGGTACTTTACTAAATCATTTTTAAGCCAAATTAAATGCAATTCAATCTTCCACATTGCGTTGCCTGGGGGTGTGTCAAATATTTGACTTTTGAAATACAAACATTATTTTACTGGAATTAAACGCAATATATTATGTCATAAACATAAAATTTAAGTTATAAAAATTCATTGATTACGGATGTTATAATACAGCCACAAAGCCGCCACAATTAATCAGAAAAAAAAAAAACAAAACAAAAACCACAAATTTATTGAAAGGTTTGTTATTGTGTATGTCTGTGGCGAAAACCAAAAAGTGCTTAAGTCGACTTAAGTAAAGTTTCAGTTAATATATAAAAAATATTTTATACGAGTTTTAAGTTATACCAAAATTACTTTTGTAAATGAGCAAATAAAAATGCCAGGAAAAATCACATTCTGGCGGGTGTGACCAATTATTTCACATTTTTGCTTATAGCTTAAACAGTTCTAAATTTTTATTTATATTTATTTATAATTATAAAAGGGCTATGGTTGCCAAGTATAGTATGCTTTTAAACGATTAATGATAAGCAAACACTAAAGGAACATTATTTCTGCTCACAATGGCCATTTGAAGACTGTATGGCTGTGACCTCGAAAATTTCAATTTAAGAGAATTTTCACCTTAAGATCATACTGCGTCAAATATAATTGAGAACGGACCTAATTTTATAGACTTTCATGATACTTTAAAATGTTTTAATCGTATGTATTATTTAAGCTAAAAGAAAATCTTTAAGAAAATGTGACGGGTGTGATATTTTTAGCAAAACGTAAAAAAGAAGAGCCAATTATTCAGTGTATGGTCATTTAAAAGTTTGCAAAATAAATAAATCTAACTTTCTTTCTTTTTTAAAAAATTAAAAAACTATTTCTCCCCCTCTTGGGTCGTTTGACGTGAAATTGACTTAAGGTAAATAAAGGTTCCTTTTATTAAAAAGTGAAAAGAAGTTTTTATGTAACTAAAGTATGTCACAAGAGTTATATATTGCCTTGATTAATTAAAAGTAAAATTTTTAAAATTGCAAGACAGAAAAGTTGGACTTAAGCACTTTTTCTTTATTGCCACAGATATATTTTAATAACACGCATAGAAATAAAATCTATTTTTATCCATATTTATTTGTGATTTTTGTTGTTTTCTTTAAAGGTAAATTACGATGTCGATAATTTATTTTAATAAATTGCTTTAATAAATAAAGGCAATGAGCAATTGTAATGAGAGGAATGTATATGATTTATAAACAGAAAGTAGAACTTGCCATACATGCAGTTTAAAAATTATATTTGGTGGAAAGGCGCAAGATTTTCTTAAAATCTTTCTTTCCAATTTACAATTAAACTTGAAATTCATTTTCTTTGTATTTTAAATGTTTACATAGTGAAAAGGAATTTTGTTGATCTGTTTGTTATTCCATTTTTATGTTTTCTTTATTCGTTTGCAACCCCACGAATTGTCGGTTCGTTCTGTAGACTTAAAAGTTTTTGAAATAGTAAACTAAAAATCCTCTCTTTAAAAACACACTCCATGATTTTCAATTTCAGTCAATAGCAGCTTAAAACTTATTGCTTGAAAATATCAATATTTGAATTTTGAACTTAAATTTCTTAATAACTGTTAAAGTGATTTAAGATTAAATTGAAGAAAAGCTAAAAAGTTTTTTCTTTAGCAAAATTTAAACTGGAAAAATATTTCGATCGGTACAAAATATACAAATTTTGACCGATGAAAAATTATTTTCAGCAACTGTGTGGAGCACAGATATAATCACAAATACTTTAATTGATTAAATTAAAAAAAAATTAAATTCCAATAGCTTACCTCCAAGGTTTCGTATCCTTTCCAAATATCCTTAAAGTAAAAATATCGTTTATACTTTATTATTAATTTGTGCAAACATTATATCTTATGCCTATTGCCCTGTCTAATTTATTTCAATTCTGGGCAAAACATGCCTATCCCGAATGCATCCGAATCCAAAATTAAAAAGTTCAAATAAGAAAAAAAAATCTTTTCTCATTTAGCACTTATAATTAAATTGATAAACCTTAAAAAAAAATTAAAATTTTAATGCTTAAATTTTAAGGATTCGTGTCATATCCTTAAACTTAAATATGTCCTAACGGAGAACAATATCGAAAGCTTAGTAAAGTATTGTCTACATATTAGTATTAACATGTCCCATAGCCTGTTCAAATTTTTTGCAACTTCGAGCTAGGATATGTATAAATTGAAAATATCCTTTTTTAAAGAAGTAAAAAAAAATGATAAAATATAATCAGATATCTGCTTTTAATCCCAGCATAGCTAAAATGTTGTTCCTCTTTAAAATTTTTCTACTTGTATCTGGAAAACTGTATAGGGTTTTACCATATAGTTAGTGAAAAGTTGCCAGTTGCCCTATTTAAGCTTGGGCTGGTTTCGAAAAAAAATAAAAAAAAAGAAATCAATTTTTTTACAATAAATATATTTACGGTAACATTTTATAAAAAAAATAGAAAGGTTGTTTTTGGGGGTATTTTTTTAAAGCCTACCTAAACTTTAAACTTAATAATAAAAAATGCTTTTAACTTTTACGCATGTGACAAATAAATTTTTAAAAGACAGGTTTGACTTGTTTTTGAATCATAATACTTTATTATTAAATCGACAGTATTTGTTAAATTAGCCATTTACCATATTCGCATACATTATTTATATTTTCTGATATCTTAAATATTTACCAAAAGCCTTAAAATTTTATTAGCCGCAACAATCTTAAAAATCCACATATTCAAACAGCTCTTGCTATTTACTACAAAATTAAGTTTATAAAACAAAGCTGCATCAGTAAAGTTTAAAAATTGAATTTTAGCCACCTTCACCATACTGTGCTAAATGTGAATTTAATCAAAAAGTATTATCTTAGTACAACTATTCAATAAAATAAACAAAAAATCCTTTGCCTGTTTAATAGTGGCCTTGCAAAAGAATGTTTAACTGCGTAAAATATAATTATGCTGCTTACTTTAATAAAAAGAAAATCATTTAGTTTTTGCTTATATTATTTTAAAGGAAGTTTTTTTAGATTAATTTAACAAAGAAAAAAAATTTTATCAAAGTATTGCCAAAAATTTTGCAGTTGCACCTCTGGTCTATATTATTTTACAAAGTTTTTTTCTAAAAAAGTTATACTTTAAAATTCATGCTAGAATTTCCAGTTAATTTTTGTTTAGCAAACTATTATACACATAACAAGAAGTTTTGATATTCGAAAAACTAGATTTTTTTTATTTCGGATAACATATTTTTTACACACCTCTTAAAATTTTGTGGTTGTCATTGAGATTTATATATAGAATTGTATAGTTTGTACTAAAGAGTAAAACTAAATAAAGGTTTTTTATTACTTTTCTTTGGTTTTGTTTTACGCAAAGTTCAGTATCATATATGTCACGTACAAAATTAAAGTAATGAAAATGAATATTAATTAAATGTCCTTTAACTTCTTGTTTGTATGAACCTACGCACAATAAACATATAATAAAGCTATATGCATGTATGTATACATTTATCTATGTGTAAATGCATATATGTATATGCAGGTAAACTCTTGATTTTTTATGTATATAAGTATACCCTGTCGGCAAATAAAAGTTAAATTTAGAAAGTAACTAAACAAATGGCTGCTAATTATGTTTTACCTTTTTTCCCAAGCTTTAAACAAAAAATTTTATTAGAGCTAATAAGTTTGTTCAGAATTTCATTGTATTAAAAATGGGTTTATTTTATTTTAATACATTCTCATAATCCTTTAAATATGTATTAAACTATAAAAAGTAAAAGACAAAAAGACTATAAAATCAACAAACATAAAAAAAAATTCTCTGAAAGCACAAAATTTAATTTTTCCATAAAATTGTTTAAAGGGTGTATAAACCTATAAACATGCATATGTATGTAAGTAAATTGTATGTATGTGATACGTTAAATGTTACTTTCTTATGACAATAAAAAAAAAACAAAACAAAAAGGTCAAATATTAAAAATGGTGGGAGAAACTATAAACAATACAACAACAACAAAAAAAAAAAACTGTTACAAATTATTTACAGTAATTGATGATTTTGAAACTGTATTTACTTCACTCTCTTTGTTATTGTTATTATTGTTGTTCTTGTGGAAAGTAAAAAAATAAAGGAGAAAGGAGATTTCAAATTAATTTTGCATTTGTCAAAAACAGAATCACATTAATAAATTCGAGGAAATATATGTAAGTATTCCGCACTTGTAAATAAAAACTCGGACAAATCCTACATGTTGCAAATACAAAACTTATTAAGAACTTAAGATTTCTGGTTTATTTATTTAGAACAACATTTTTATTCCAAAGAAATATATCTAAAACTCCTTAAAATGATAATAACCTCTTAAAAATGAATCCGAAGTTGATACAGGGTGTCTGGTGACAGATTTACAATTTTAAACTTAAAATATAAAATGCTATAATTGCCACAAAGTTTTATTTGGAGCATTGAACGATAGAATGAAACTGCGGATTTTTTAAAGTGTATGCCATCCAGATGTCTTCCGTCGAGTAGAATATACTGTTCAAAACGAAGCCTTGTGTTCTATGCCACACGCTGCAGTAAAATTGTTTCAACAGAGCTGATTTTTTGACGAATATTTTCTCTTAAAGCCACAAGAGTTTAAGGATTGTCTCTGTAAGGTAGCCCAATAAAAAATTTTCTGGGACTGATCAGTTTTTGGGGGAAATTTTTCCCAAAGCAAATTCAGCGAAGCTCTGGCTGTGCAGTCACCCACTTCTGTTGAAACCACGTGTGTAAAGAGTACAATGAAAGAGCTCGCAGGTTTGACAAAAAGAATTCCGTAATCATGCGTCGATAGTTTTTGCTGTTAAAATTATCTCATGCATGAATAAGGCATACCAAACAGTATCCTGGTGCAAACCGATAGTATTTGATATTTGAATTGGCAGTTTTGCTTGTTGACGTGGCCGTTTAAGTAAAAATGAGTCTCGTTGCTTCAAAACATGGAATTTACAGTGCGAGAACGCTCCAACACCGTTTCACAAAATTTTTGCAAAAATTAAAGTCACTTTCTTTCGGCTCTTCGAAAATTTGAAATTTAAAAGGATGGAGCTTCAGATCATTTTTTTAAAATTTCATAACTAATCTCTCATAGAAGTCTTATTAAGGGGGCTGATTTCCGTATCGAAATGAGTGTGGTTTCACGTAAGTTGTTTTTAACCAGTTGACAGTTGACCAGGGTGACATAGCCGAAGCAGTTGTTTATTGCTATTAACTCCATTCATTTTTAACTACAGTGAAATCTCTTTAGCTCTTAATTATTGTTAAATATGTGGCAGAATCTTAATTTAAAATAAAATTGCATTTACTATGTCAAAAATATTAGGAACATTTTTTTCAACTAAAAAAAACAAACAAAAGATCAACAAAACTGTGTAACATTAAAGAAACTTTACCTTAAAAGTCCTTAACAAAATAGGCATGAATTTGAAGGAGACCAAAAACTATGCAATACAGAAAAAACTGTTTTTGTTTTATTTTTATTCATTTAAGAACACTTTCAAATCATCACATTCTTCAAATTTTCTAAAAAAATTTATTAAAAAATTTTTTTTTTTGAAAGCAAAGTTTTTTTATATACATACATACTAATGCTTCAAGTAGTCAATTAAATCAAAGCAATTGTGTGACTTTTTTAGAACATTTTACAAAAGATATGTTCAAAGCAAAAAATTTCTTACTCCAAGTAAAATTTTTCAAATACGAATTTCTTACTTTTAGCCACAATTAAGCCAAAAAAGGATTGATTTAAGTTCGGAACCGTACTTGATGTAAGCGTGAAAAAGATTGATTTAAGCCGTAAACTGGATTAATTCGAAAGTGAAATGTCATTTTTTTGACTTATGGAGCTTTATTAAAGAAGAAGAGTTTTATATTTTATTTTTATTTTATAATTAATTTATAATTTAAAAATTTCATTTTTTGTACTAACCGAAGCTGAGATTCGAACCAGGGATTTCTGCACTGCAGTACAAGCGCGTTACGTCTAGGCCACCGAGACATTTTGTTTTCAAATGTAAAATAATATATTAAAAGAACAAGCTTTTTTCTGCTTGATTTGTTGAAGCAATCCAAATAGGCTTGATTTAAGAAAATGTAAGTACGGATCGTACTTAAAAATTTCAAGAACGATTTTAGATAAATTCAAGAATAAAATTCTTAATCTTAGAAAGCGAGTTTTCTTTCTGTGTAGACGAAACATATTGCTAAGATATACTCTTTGCCTTCATTTTAGTTTAATGAATATTTTAATGTTAAAGTATGATTTAAATTTATATATAATTTATTATATTTATACCAATATAAAATAAAGACTTTTTAAATCGGTATATTTCTTTTTGGAATAAATAAGCTCGTATCACATTATGTTTCTACCTTATAAGTTAGTTATAACTTTATTTTCAGAGTTATTAAAATATCCATAAAGTAGTTAAATTTAAGTTAGAATTTTTTGATATGTTGCAAAACGGAGTTTTTTTAAGTTTAATTTAAATATGTTTTGCAGAAATGAAATATCAAATAGCTTCCAGATTTGACGATTTAACATTATTTTTATGATTTTTGATGGCAATAATAGGCTTTCGACAGTTAAACGATTTTTAAATTTAATAATTTTTAAAAATGACAGATTTGCGGCTTTTAAAGAAAATTAAAGAAAGAAAAATTATTGTTATTTTTTAATTAAGGAGAAATACATTTTGAAATACTTTAGCCCTTATTTGTTTATATAAAGCTATTTAGAAATATTTTAGTTGGAATATTTTTTATGTAAAAAGGATAAGAAATAAAAATTATGCCTGTAAAATAAATTATTTGAAAGTGGTCTTAATTGTTCAAAATAAAATTGTTTTAACATAAAAGTTATTATTTGTGTCATAACTATATTTGAAAAAATGGTAAAATTATTATACAAATTGTCTGCTTTCAATATGCGTTTTTTTTGCTTAAAATTTTGCTTTTATATTTGTTTTTGTTTTTAAAGAAACTACTTTTCATCATTTTGTTCCCCGATTTTTTTTATTATTAAATAACAAATTTTAAAGATAAGGCATACATTTCATAGCTGATAATTCTTTGACGATTTCAAAAAGTTGTTTTGATAATTTCGATGATTTTTTCTTAAATTGGCAGCTTATGAGCACTGCTACTTACGATAAAAAATATACACAGTACTATCTTCATAGCTCAAATAGTTACCATTTATGTATGTATTATCACCAGATGAACCAACAAATGTAAGGCAAAATTGAGTAAAATAGTCGTAACATACGCGTAACATACGATAATTTTGCGCACAAGGGTCGATATATTTTTAGTAAATATTAATTCAACGTAAATAAACACAAAAACAAAAGACTTAACAATAAAACTTTTTTATGCTGTTTTAAATTTTTTTTAATGCGCACTCATATATTTTGCTTCTACAAGTACTAGTGCATCCAAACGCATAATAACAACAAAAAAAGGTTCAAGGATTTTTTACAAAACATTGCACATAAACAAGGTTAACGTTAACCATTTTCTAAATAAATAAAAATAGAAAAAATGTAAAATAAAAAATATTAAAAACAAAAAATATATATATTAAACAAAACAAATTTTTCTCTCTACGTTAAAAAAATGGTATTGAATATACTTTATTTTTTGTTGTTAAATTTTAATATACAATTAGTAAAAATTTATTTAATATTAAACCCTTAAGTATCATAGAGCATTCTGAATAAAACAAACATAATATCAAATGCTTTTCATAGTGTGCTTTAATGTAATTTGGTTTTCTCTTTATATATTTATGAATGTTCATATTAGCGGCTGTCTACTTGGCGTGTTAACTGAATTTAAACATAAAATGAAGGCGTATAAGTAATATTGTAACAATCAAATATAATGCGTATACGCATCTAGAACCCAAAAAAATTTACGTTACTGAAACAAATAAACAATTTGAAACTATGGTAAAAACAATTGTAATTAAAACAAAGCTGATCAATAAAATTAAGAAAATATCTTTATTGCCGTTACAGGTTATGGTATTATTTTGTTGCGTTATTGGCATAATTGAACAAAAATTCGTTTACAAAGAATATATAAGATAGCAGTTATAGAGGATATAATGTTTACCAAATAGTATCACGCAGACCTATTTCGTTATTGTTACATTAAAAAAGCTTTTACTTAGCATACCGTTATAGTTATTTCTGGTACAGATTTCTCGTTGGCAGCTAGAGTGTCGGAAATAACAATCTAATCGTAAAATTCTAGAAACTGCAAACAGATGTGATTTTCGAATTTTGGATTGCAATTAATTAAAAGGAAATTCAATTGAAAAACATACTTCTGATTTTATTAAACTAGATTTTTTTTAAAATCAAGTTATTTTAAAATTTTTATTTTTTTCTGAAAAAAACAATAATTGTAATTTTTTTTATCAAGAAATATGTTTAGGGGATTCCAAGGTGTTCTTTTTTGTCCTGTTGTCATAATGTTATAAAATTTCACAATGGGTTTAAAAATTTTTCCTGTCTTTCATACAAAAATAGTTCTAAAAAAATACTGGTACGTTTATTAAATCGTCATTACAATTAAACATACGCATTCGACGGGTGTTCAATTGCTAATGAAGGCTTTTAAGCTATTGTGAAGTTTTAAAGCATTATGACAATAGGACATAATAGAACACCTTTTGAATCCCCTCATTATATATTGGAATTTATTTTTGATATTTTTTTGTTTATTGGCAGAAATATTTATTATATTTTTAGTTCATAAAAAATCCAAAATTAAGACTGTTGTCATTAAATTTGTTTTGAATTGTTTATAAAAAAAATTAATCAAAAAATTATAATTTTTTCCCAAAAAAAAAAAAAAATATATATCCAAAAATTTAAAAAAAATATTTTTTTACAAAAATTCAAAACATAATTATTACTTGTTGAGATTTATTTTTTTGCATATTTTAAATGCCGGCCGCTTTTAAATTTGAGAAAAAAAAATAATTGTAAAATTTTCTTTTATATTTTCAGAAGCACAATGGTTAAATAATATATAGTCTACAGGTATGTAAACTTACATGTATTTATGATTAAGTTACAAAAACGTGCAAAAGAATTTTTTATTTAAGAATATTTTTTAACAAACATGAGTTTTGTTAGATAGCAAGTAGGTTACCCCAGGTCACATTTCTTGTAAAACACGATTTAAATGGTTGTTGGAACTGAAGTTTTGACTTCTAGTTATCAGAAGGTTTGGCACCACAAATCATTTTTTAGAGAAATGTCAGAACCTTATCCAAACTTTTAAAAAGTATCATGACTGACTGGTACTCTGCTCAAAAACTTAATGGTAAATTTTAAAATTTTTACCTTTAGGGTCTAAGAAAACAATAAAAAATATATTTTGATCCTTCTTAGGTACTGTTTATAACTTCGTAGCCCATAACCGTAGCAACATAACTTGAATTGCGCTTGGCAGGTTTCAAAAATCCAAAAAGGGAATTTTTTTGTAATTTTGAACCACAAGAAGTAAAAATAAGGAAGGGTTCTCATATGTTGATACCATTAATTGGAGTTGACTTGGCCTCGAAAACTTAATTTAAACGGAAGATACTATCCTTCATTTTATTATTTTATTATTTTATTTATTTTATTAAAGATATTGGAAGATCAAAAATATAAAAACTATATACCAGTGGGATATATGTAGATACTAAAGAAATTAGAAACAGAATAACAAACGCTTATTACTTACAACATATCATAATATAACTTTTAAATTTAAAATCTTACATATAAAAAAGCCCATTTCGTTTTAATAAATTTCCTTAGACTAGCTTTAAGTAGTTACTTTTTTTTGCAATTCTAAGAACCTTGTCATATTATTTTTTAAAATCTTACAAGTACATGTTTTTTGTACAAACATACATATGCTAGTGAAGAAAAAAAGCAGAAAAAAAACTATTAGATACGCAATAAAAAAAGAGATAAAACACAAGAGGAATGTCTAAAATGTATGACAACTTAGTAAACAACTCATACAAAACAAAAAAAAAAATACCTTTCAGGCTCATCATTATTCTTATTATGCAGACGTACTAACGTGAAAGCTTATAAATATACCTCATACCCCCTTTGTTTTGGTTTGAATAATTCTATTGTAAATAGTACTTAAACTACTTAAAAAAGGCACTTAAAATTTTACACACGTACCATGTGTGTGACACATATTCACACCTTTATGTGAACATTAATGCATATACACTTGCTGTAAGCTTTATGAGTTTTTGTTTAAGTATCAGGACTGGGCTAAGGAAAACGGCAAAAACAGAATTTCCTTTAAGAAAATCAATTATTTTTAAAATAAAAATTCCATCGGTTTTTTTTAAGAATTAAATAGAGATATTAAAAAAAATTTATTTATGGAAAGGAACAGCGGTTTTGACTGACTAGAAATTCTAAGACACTTTGGAAAATATGGTTCGGTAAGTCGCTATTTTTTGAACTCATCGTACATTACAGAAACAAAATTTAAAAAGTAACGTTCTATTCAAAAAAAAATTAATGGAACCATGTCTAATATTTTTTTGATGTTTTCGACATTAAGGGACAAAAAAGGGTCAAAACTATGCAATTTTTTAACCAATAAGGATTAAAATATAATTCATAGAAAAATTATTTAAATTGTATTAGACTGTTCTTGAAAAACAGTGAATACTTTCTTGATACTTTTATAAAATTTTATACCACATGAGGCCCAAAACAGACTTATTAGTACACACAAAAAATAATCCAATTAGTCTTTACTTTAATTAAGCCGTAGCTTTGTCAAATTCACAGTGAGTTAGGATTTCTTAAAATAGGTATGAAATTTCTTAAACAAAGTGAAATATAACAATCTCTCATTTTTTGCCATACTTAAGCCACAAAAAAATTGATTTAAGTTTAAAATCGTATTTGTAGTAAGCTTAAAAATATTGATTTAAGCATAAAAAGGATAAATCCAAAAACGAAAATTATGTTTTTTGACTAATGAAGCTTTACAAAAGAAAAATAGTTTTATATATTATTTATTACTTTTTTTTTACATGTCAATGATTTTATTTGAACCTGGGACTCTCCGAAATGACACCAGCGTGCTAACATCTAGGCCATCCCCACACTTTGTTTTGCAAACGTTAAAAATTATTCAAAAGCAACAAGTTTTTTTTCTGCTTGATTTAACAAAACCTAAGTACGTTTCGTAAAAAAAACGGACAGTGAAACCCAATTAAGTTTAAATAAGTAGTATTTTTCACATTTTTTGTAACTTTTAAAGTTTTTAAGATTTAACCTCTAGATACATTAAATTAAGGGCTATTTACCCAGATTGAAGTCCAAAATCGCTTGGTGGTTAAAAAGTACTTTTAAAGTTTTTAATACTTTTTCCCTTATATTTGGGTAATGATTCTAGAAATATTCAATTGAAGGCTATTGACCCAGATTTAGGTCAGTGGCCACAAAAAGGTACTTTTGACATTTGTGGTACTTTTTCCCATTTGTGAAATTGTGGTTCAAAATAATAAACAAAGGGATTTTTGACCCCGATTGAATCCGGAATCAAACAAGAAGTAGTTTTTAACATTTCTTGTAGTTTTATTTCACTGTTTTAAAGTTTGATTTTTGAAAAATTAAATACGGATAATTTAATAGAACTTTTTTCATATTTTTGGTACCTTTTTTGCCTTTTTTGAAATGAAAAAATCTTTGATTCTGGACTAGGATTGGGTAAAAAATTAGGCAAGTTTTTATATTTATAAGACCCTTTCGAATTTAGTTACTATTTAAAACTGTGATTACAGAGTAGTGGGTTATTTGCTAGTAAGTATACATAAATATAAATTTTTTTGTATATTTTAATCATAATTTTAATATATTATTTAATTAAAGAGAGTTTAAGGGAATCATTAATATAGTCTTCTGGACATATTTTCTTAAACTTTTGAAACCTAAGCGTTATAAATAAAATATATTCTTCGTTCTTAAATTTTGAGTTTGAAAATATGCAGGAGCTCTTAAATATATATATATTGCTTCAACACAAGATTTTTTAATCAACGAGGTCTACAACTTTTCTAAAAATGTTGTCTTATTTGTACTTCTAATAAAAGAACTAGTCCCTTAATCTTTAATCAGTTTTTTCAAACTAATATAAAATTTTACAGATCATATTTTTTCTGTAATGATAAGAAAACAAAAATCAGTAAAAGTATTCTTAATACTACAGCAAATCAAATATATTTTACAAAACACTACTTAATAATACTAAAAGATAAAAAGTAACATGCGGAATTATAGAAGTAAAGCAAAAGAAAAGAAAACAAAATTACTTTTGATGACAAAAGCAGTAACAGAAAGTAATGGGGGATAAAATCAAAAGTTCTTGAAAATAGAAAAATTACTTGAAATGTGTCGTAATCATAGTCTCAATAGAGTAAATAGAAAAGCATTCAAATATATATGTACAACTTATATACATACATATGTATGTACATATCTAATTTTATTAAATTTTTGTATGAAGGAACTTCACATATTATATATCTACATATAAATGTATATAAAAACTGGTAAACTATACATAGTTGGGTACATTTACACATATAAAAGTATATCTATAGATACACACACTTACATATTAGATACACTAAAATGAGCAAAGCATTGAAGTTGAAAAGTGTTTTGTAATTTTTGTCACTTCTTTTTTGTTGGACGATCTTGCATGTTTTGGTTTAAAGACCATGTAAGTGCCAGAAAGATTAAAAAAAAAAAATCCGCTACTTCTGAATACTATTCAGCAACCTTAAATGGCATGTTATATAAAATGTTGTAACACAAAAATAAAAATTTCTTTTCTACTTCAATTACTTTAACAATTTGACTTTTATATTAAAATACAAAAGACGCGATATACTTAAACCACTATTAAGAGGGTTTCAGTTTATTCTTATTTTCTTTAAAAGTTTTATTTGTTTTTGTTTTTTTAATTAAAAAATTTAAATGCCTTTAGCCTGACTGTCCGGGAATAACATTTTGATAAGGCTATACCAAGAAATAGGTCATCACCACTAGGCTTAGAAGGCTTGGTTTCTATGATAGAAAATTTATCTGTACCGAAATTCATCAAATATCTTTAAAACTCTGACCTTTGTGTTGACTCCTCCAGCCGAACGGACGGGCGGACATGCTTAAATGACCCAAAAGTGGTTTAAAGTCAGTGTATTACAAAAGTACTAAATATTATTAAGAAGCAAAATATGCAAAATACCCATAAAATATTAGTACAGAATCTATAAACACAAAAAATAATCTCAATAAACTTTACTTAAATCCAGCCATAGCTCTGTCAAAAGTACGGTGAGTAGAAATTTTCTTAAATCAAGTTTGAAACTTCTTGCTTAAAGTACGATTTTTTTAGTACGAATTTCTTAATTTAAGTCACAATTAATTCAAAAAAGGATTGATTTAAGCTCGAAACCGTACTTGATGTAAGCCAAAAAAAGATTGATTTAAGTTGTAAACGGGATTAATTCGAAAATAAAATGTAATTTTTTTGATTTATGGAGCTTTATTAAAGAAGAAGAGTTTTATATTTTATTTTTATTTTATAAATACTTATTAAAATTTATAATTTAAATATTTCATTTTTTGTACCTACACCGTAGCTGAGATTCGAACCAGGAACTGCAGTACAAGCGCGCTACCTCTAGGCCCCCGAGACACTTTGTTTTCAAATGCTAAATAATATATTAAAACAACAAGCTTTTTTCTGCTTGATTTGTTGAAGTAATCCGAATAGGCTTGATTTAAAAAAATGTAAGTACGGATCTTACTTAAAAATTTTAACAACGGTTTTTGATAAATTCAAGAATAAAATTCTTGTTTTAAGAAAATGTTTTTTCCTTCTGTGTAGCTTTATAGTTTTATGATCAACTTAAATAGCCCTTAATTTTATGCGAAAGAGTAGTTTTTAATCACTTAATTGACTGTTAGCTTAACCGGTGTCAAAATGTCCTACTTTTGTATTTCTAGAAGAGCGAAAATTTAATAAGTACAAAAAATGCGAAAAAGTACTTTCAACCTTAGTTTGGGCTAATCATCACTATTTTTATATTTGTTGACTTGTAATAAAAAAAAACGAAAATTTAATAAAGGGCTATATATTACTTTACTGACTTCTGACCTAAATTTGGGTCAATATCTTTTAATTCCATATTATTAGAACAATAAACCAAAAAAAAAACTGCAATAAGTACCAAAAACATTAAAAAAACACTTTTTGACCACTTTGCGTACTTTTGATCTCAATCTAGGTAAAAAGCTTCTAGGTTGATATCTCAAGGCTAATAATAAAGCAAAAAAGGACCAAAAGGGAAACACGGCCCTCTTTGTGCACTTTGCTGACTTTTTTACTTAGCCTGGGTCAATATATTTTAATTTTTCATATCTGTAGTCAGTAGATGTGAAAAAACTACTTTGTTTTTCTTTTTGCTGACTTTTGACCTTAATCTAGGTCAAAAGTCGTTTATTTTATATAACAAAATTTATAATTACAAAAATGGAGAAAAGTGGCAAAAGCCATAAAAGCACTTCTGCCCATTTAGTTAATTTCGAGCCTTAAATATGACCCACAGCCCTTTCTTTCGTATAACAATAGTCAAAAAATTACCTTAAAAGTACCACATATATAAGTAGATCAAAAGCTTTGAAAAAGTTCCATAAATATATTTATATTTTAAAAGGTAGCAAACAATTTTTAAAATGTTTTGAGATCTGTCAAACGCAATTCAAGTTTTGTTTCTACATTTTGGATTCGAAAGTAACAAAATGGAATTATGCAGTACCAAAATTACCCCGCCTTGACACTAAGGGTCCAATATTTCAAAAAAGTACCAACAACGTAAGCTGTAAATTTTAAAAACCTCTCGAACGCGTTTATATTTTGTTTCTTTGGAAATCACAAAACGGACACAAGCAGTATCAGAATATGGGGCTTCCTTAAGTTTCTTTAATAATTTTGAAACTTATCGATCGAAGTTAAAAATTGTTTCTATCTTTTTTTGTTTAAAAATTCACAAAAAGTACCTATAAAGTACCAATACAAAATTTTCACGCATTAAAGTGAAATTTCAGAAAAGTGGGAAAAAAGTATTAAAGTTTTTTTCAAGGCCCTGCCGAATGCAATTTGAATTATATTTAAATTTTTCTTCGTTTCTCAAATCCTATCTTAGTGGATATATACATATATAGAGGTACCCACGTTCAATTTTCAAGTCACTATCTAAAGGCTTCTGGACTGTACTATGATAAATGATACATTGAAAATGTGACCTAAACCGTGATTAGCAAATATACGTGGGTGCCTGGCAAGGCGAAAGGATGGCCAACGTTACTTATTTAACTCAAAAAGTGATTATGAGTCGATCGGTGAAGTTGCGCCCTGATATCAACATTAATGCATAACGGCTACGTATGAGTTGTTTGAGCTCCTACGGAGAAGTGAATGGTAAAATAAATTTTGGTTTGTGAAAAATTTATGTTCTCTTAAGCCCAAAAAACTATTTTAAAGTTAATTTTTGCCATCCCTGATGCATTTAAATTGTTTTAAAAAAATCTACCATAAAAACAGTTAAAGCTGTCTTTGCATAAATATAAGCAACGATATTCATATGAGTATTTAACGTCGTCTTTGAGAGTTTACAAGATTACCAGAATTTTATGGAAAAAACAAGGATATAAAAAACAATTTATCTTTAATTTGGATTTATGTTATTTACTAAAGAAACATGTAAAAAATAAAAAAGGTAAGCACTTACTTAAACACCACCTATTTATATATACATTCCTTTAAATGTTTTTGTTTGTAAATGTATTTACATCTACTCATACACACACAAAATAATGTATTATTAAGCAAAAATTTATAAACAGAAACTTCAAAAAAGTTGCTTCATGCATAAAATATTTTATTTATGTAAAATTGTTTCCCCTTAGCGCACGAAAATTTTTTGTTAAACGACTTAGCGTAACAGAATTTAAATAAAAAGAAAAGGTTTAGTGACCTCTTTTGCCACTCCGACCTGGTTTTTTGCCATTTTGCTACTGGAAAAGAAATTGTAATAAACTACGTTTTTTTTTGGTATTCAAAGTGTCGTTTTGTTAACCCTCGTATTGAGATACGTTAAAAAAACGAAAATGCTACAGTACTGTGCATTAGCTTCCTGGTACGTTTAAGATATTATTTTTGCAAAAAATTGTACACAAAAAAAAATACATGCTGAGATCTAGAATTTGGTTTTTTAATTTGTTCGAAATCGTATTTGAAATTTTTATAACAATCCGTACTTAGGTTTTCTTAAATCAGAATTCCTTAAAAAAATCAAGCAGAAAAAAACATGTTATTTTTGCGGAATTTTTACATTTGAAAAATAGCCTCGATGGTAGGGTGCTGGTGTTGCAGTTCGGCAAGTTCCAGGTTCAAAGCCACGCTATGGAAAGTACAGAAAAAATTTTAAAGTAATAAATATTTCATATGTATAAAAGAAATATAAAAATCTTCTTTTTTAAAAAAGCTCCGTCAGTCAAACAAATAAGTTTTAATTTTTGGATTTGTCCCGTTAACGCTTAAATTAATATTTTTAAGTTTATACCACGTATGGTTTCGAATTCAAATTAATCCTTTTTTTGGCACAAATGTGGCAAAAGGTAAGAATTTCGTACTTGGTTTAAAAAAATTTATACTCACCGTACTTCTGATACCGCTAAGGCTTGATTTATATAAAGATTGTTTGACTTATTTGTGTAGAAACGTTTTTCAAAGTCCTTTAACACATTTATGTTTGCTGGAATATTTTTTGCATAAAAATTCAAGAGACTTTTAAAACATATTGAATTGAAAAATACGATATTTATTTTTAACATTTAAGTGCTGGTTTCAACAATCAATCCTTAACGGAAATTTTTTATACAGGTTATCTGGTGGCAAATATATATTTTTAAATACAATTATTTCAAACACTAATAAGCTGCGCGGTGAGAGGATGGCGCCGCTGGAATAGTAGATTGTGCGGAAGTAATCGTCGCGCGTTCGCTAATAAGAGACATATTTTAAGAGTAATGATTTTTACGTAGTTGCTTGTCGACAATTTTGTTCAAAGTTCGGGTTTTCAGTGAATACGTGATGGACCGAGTGCAAATTAACTTTGAACGTAGGTGCAGAGATTCCGCGCAACTACTTTGTCTATGAATGTCTTACGGCCAGGGCTGAGTCGATCTTTACCTTTAAGGTCTCCCGAAAACATTAAACTAGTTGTAATTTTCAAAAATGGTCTGAAGTTCCGTCCATTTAAAATTTAAATAGTTTGAAAACTGAAAAAAAGTGCCTTTGATTTATGCAAAAGTTTTTGTGAAATGATAATGGAGTGCTTTCGCACTGTAAGTCCCATTTTTTTGGAGTGACGGGACTCATTTTTACTTAAACGGCCACGTAAACAAGCTAAACTGCCGTTACTGGTCTCCAAAAACACGCAACCCTCGATCGAAACATCAAAAACCATTGCTTTGCCCTAGGAAAACTGTCCGGTGGTAGTTGGACCATTTTTTTTATAAAATTTTAATGGCCAGGCGGCGGTGAAAATTATCGACATATGCTTTCGAAATTCTTTTTGTTAAGCCAGAGAGATCATTCATGTTTTTTTGTGGCTTGAAAGGAAATATTCGTTGAGAAATCAGCTCAATTGAATCAAGTTTACTGAAGCGTGGGGTGCAGAGCACAAACTTTTGTTTTGAACAGTGTGTTCAACTCGACGGAAGATATCTGGATGACATACTCTGTAAAAAAATAAAATCGGCATTTTTGAGCTATTGTTCTACGATTTTAATAAAACTTTGTGTCAATTGTTACATTTCTTATTTAAGTTTATAAATATAGATCTGCCACCTGAAACCCAGCATTACCTTCTAAAATTTTAAATTAGAAGATTTTTTTTGAAAACACACTCTGTAGCATTTAAATTTAGCGGCACTGTATAAATGTAAAAATGTTGAAATATACGTATATGACAGAGTTTTTGTACAAGTGCTCTTGGTTACGAAAATAAAAAAAACCTTTTACACATGAGATTTGTTATAAAATGAACAACTTGTTTGCGTAGGTGTTGTTTGGCTACATAAACACATCCTTAGCTACATACCAAAAAAATATTTTTAATATGTATGTTAAAACACGCTAACATCTCATACATTGTTAGAGTAGTTATGTAATATGATGTAACTTGTTTATCTGTTATGTTATGTTACAAAGGAAATTTTATATTATATTTAAAGCATTTTTTTTTGGCAAAAAAAACAAACTTTTTCTATTAGGGGGCACCTTGAAAAAAAACTATTCGATTAATAGAGGAAGAAAATTTGTTTTCCCTCACCTTTTAAACTTTTTTCGATGTGAGGATAAAATTTTAAAATACATTTTAGAGTTGTATAAGGAGCTTTAAAATTCAGATTTTTTTTCAAATATTTTGCATTTATTTTGAAATATTTGTCAATTTAAATTAATCAATTAATAATATTATCCATTGTGAGCTATGAACTTAGCTATGACCTCTTTCTATCTTTATAACTACAAATAAATTTGTTAACTTCTTGACATGTGGCTAATGTTGCGAAATATTGCGATTTCATATCTGGCCGCATGTTGAAGAGCTCTTGTTGAGTTGGACAAAATTCTTCATGTAGTAAGTAATGACTTCAGGTATTGTTTTTGAAATAATTTTAGCTGGGATCGCCAATTACTTCTCAACCCCAACTACCATACTTCGCACGTTTTATATTATTAAACTATGTACCCAACACAAATTATATTAATTAAATTATATATGAACAAATTGTTAAAGTGAACAAAAGAGAAACAGTATGGTTTTATTTGATAAATTGTATTTTACAAAATAATTGTTCACCCTAATATTTATGTAAACTTGAGGGTATATCAGTCTGTATCGTTGATAAAAAAGTTTGTGTTACATACAGTTTTTCGTTAAGCATTTTAAAAGCCTTTAAGTATGTTGCATAAACAGACGTTTTTGCCATAAATAAATGAATTAACAAATATATTTTGAGCTACATACAATATACATTCATTAACATACAGGGTGTCCACCAGCAAGGTATTCTACTTTGTTTTGCTTCCATTTTGGTAAACATTAGTATTGACAGTTCATATTTGGCAGTCGTGAAGCAGAGACGTGGCAAATTCATTATGGAAAGATATTCGATAAACCAATTTGTTTTAATCGTTAGAACATGACAGCCCCGATTTTGATGGAAAATCGTAATAAGTGACAAGACACATTTTCATATGAAGGAATATGTCAGTTTTGGGCAATTGAAAACCCTCCAATTATTCATCAGTCACTTTTGCATCCATTTAAATTGACAGTATGGTGTGCAATTTGGTCAGTAGGAATCATTGGGCCTTACTTTAACGGCGTAATGGTAATTGTCAATGGGGAGCGATATCGTGATATGATTGAAAACTTGTTAATGCCACAACTGCATGCCTTGGGCTTGGTTAACGCGTGGTATCAACAAAACGGTGCCACATCGCATACAGCTAGGATTTCAATGGAATTGCTGCGAGACCCCTTTCCACAATAAGTCATTCCAAGAAATAGTGATGTTGATTAGCCTCCACGGTCGCCTGATTTTACAGCTCTTGACTTTTTTGCGGGGATATCTGAAAAGCGATGTTAATGCAAATAAACAAGAAATGCTGTAGCATCTCAAACAATAATTTCGTGATGAAAATAACGAAATACCACGTAAAATGTGTGAGAATGCAATAAAAAATATTCTCAAAAGGGCTCGCATTTGTTAGATTATTGATTGCATTTTGATATTGATATTGCATTTTGTACATAAAACATTTATTAATAGAAGATTTTTTCTCTTTCATTTAATCAAAAATTATAGACTAAGTAGTATACCTTGCCGGCAGCCACCCTGTATTTACTCACTGACAAGTTTTGGTTTTGAAAATATATGTAAGTTTTTTTGGCAAAATTTTTTTTAAGGTTTTTGTTATTTGCAACCACAATTTTATTATTAAAATTGTTGCATTATATATGTAAAATTTTGTGTTGGGTGAGTAATATTCGTGGCAGTTTTGTATCAAAATATTGAATTCTAAAGAATATTTGTATTCGGGATATATAAGAAAAATGAATCAAACATCACCACTTTTAATTTGCTTAGTCTCTATACAAAAATTTAATTTTTAAATGTAATAAAAATATCTTTAAAATGCCACCTGTACTTTAATAGCAAGAATACATGGACACCCAATCAGGTGGACGAATGAACAGACGGACATGCTTTTATGGACTTAACAAGTGATTTTTCGCCAAGCTTTACTATCAAGAGTAAGTTTCAAATGCATCATACCTTTACCAGAAAAGAAGATATGGTGGGTAGGAATAACTATTTCTCGAGAAAAATTCTAAATTAAAGTTTCTTTTAAGTCTGGTTTTAACTAGGCGAGTAAAAACATAAGGTGACCTCGCTAGCACAGCTGATTTTATTTTTTTCCTTTGTTATTTTTTCGTTCAATATGTCAAAGATTGTTATTGTTGACATTTCTTGAATTTGATTTTGAGCAATTTATTCTTCTTCTTATTTGCACTTTCACAATTTTCATGCCTGTGTTATGACAGCATGAACTTTTTGTACTAATAAAATTTCCTGCATTATTGTAGCTGTTTCTGTTATGCGGTCACCTTATGTTTAATTCACCTTGGGCTTTATCTTTTAATATCGAATTTAATAAGCTTGTAAACAGTATTGTGGAAATTTTCTAAAGGAATTGATTACACATTTATTTGATTTTACACTAGAAAAAAAAATTTGGTTTTTATTAAAAATGTTCTTCTTTATTTTCTAAGACTCAACGCCTTAAAATAATAACAAAATATATTAAAATTTTTTAAATTTTAATTTTTTTCTACACAATTGTTTTTGTATTCATGCGTTGCGTCTTACGTAATAAGGCCCTTTATGTTTTTGACTTAAAACTTTACAAATAAATTAATTTTTCAGTTGAGTTAAATTTTTTAAATTTCGGTGCTATAAGCAAAATTGTAAGATCACACAAAAAAATATTTAAAGAATTAAAAAAATAAATATTTTTAAAAAATGCCTTCTATTTTCAATAAAAAACTTATGATATTGGGAAAATATTTATTTCGATTTTTCCTTTTTTTTGTGTGACATAAAATCAGATAACAATACTAAGATTTAAGCTAAATGGGGTCTAAAAACTGAAGAGGAACTTTTATTCATTGACTTGCATAAGCTTTTCCAAGAATAATCGTGTTACCCCGTTTTTTATTATCAAATTTGGGGAAAAATCTTTTTCAAATTAGTTAATCGAACGTTTCTTATTTAATTATACCCTTCACATAGTGATAAGGGTATATATCACTTTGTCATTCCGTTTGTAATTTCTTTATTATTCATTTGCGACCCCATAAAGTATATATATTCTGGATCCTTATAGATAAGGAAACCGATTTATCTATGTCAGTCTGTCCGTCTGTTGAAATCAAGTTTCCGGAGTCAAATAAAAAGATACAGACCAGTTAATGGTGTCAAACTTTTAGAAATATCCTGGAGATAATCGCAATTTAAAATCAGCAAAATCGGTTCACTATTGACCGAGATATAAGCGAAAACCCAGAGTAACCCATTTTTTTAGGACAAAATCCGTGCATATATCCCTATATATCTCAGTAAGTATAGTCACTCTTCCCACAAAACTTGGCACGAATACTCCTAAAGAAGGGACCTAAATAATGGAAAAAGTTTTTTCAGATTGGACCAGGGGAAGGGGTATTTTTCCTACAATTGCACAAATTTGGTGAAATATTTTATGCGCTTTATCTCGTAAACTATAACAGCTATCGACTTAAAATTTTCTACAAAAATTAATTGTACGCAAAGACCTACGCTTTAAAGAAAAATTTTTTTGAGTGGGGGCAAAAAAAGGGGTAGCTCTCATACAAATCGACAATTATTATAAAATATTCGATACGCTATATCTCGGAAACTATAACAGATATTGAAATCAAATGTTCTACAAAGAGTAATTGGGCAATAAGGGCTACGCTCTGAAGAAAAAGATTTTCGGATGGGGGATGAAGAAGGGGTAGCTCCCATAGAATTTAACAATTTTTATGGAATTTTCGATTCGCTACACCTGGGAAACTATAACAGCTATCGACTTGGATTGTTATACACAAAGTAATAATCAAATAATTCATACATTTTGGAGAAAAAGTTGGAGAAGATCTGGGGGACTAGAACATTAAATAAGTTTTATTAACCTTTAAATATGGATAATGTCGAAAACTTTTAAAACTCTCGACCTCAAATCTTCTTCATCTATCTTTATTATTCATACAAACGTTAAAATTTTGTTATTTTTTCTATGGGCTTTAAAACTCGCCCAAGGTTTTTTATTATATTGTTTGCAGTACAAAATTACTCGGCTGGGTATATTTAAAGACCAATGTGAAGGGTATATAAGATTCGGCACAGCCGAATATAGCGCTCTTCCTTGTTTTTTAATGACATGTCTATTATTAGATTTGGTTCTTTTAACGATCATTTTCTAATTACTTTAAGATTATTTTATTTATCACGTCTTATTTTCTAAAAAGACAACAAACATGATCTGTCATAACAAATTATGTTAATACTTGCTATTCATAAAGGTAAGGTAAGGAAAGACTTTGCAAATAGTCATAATAGGCAAATGATTATTAGATTCATACAAATGTGTTGTTCCTTTGCTCACAAAATAATATAATTAACACCAAAACTTTGGATGTTAACAATATGCTTCATCTTTAAGAATGCACGTACAAACCCTAATCTAATAAAGAATATCTGTTAATATCTTTGAATATGTAAAAGCTAATTAAGAATCATGGCAAAATGCTTTCATATACAAACAATTTTCTAGGATCAAAAAAAAAAGAAAAAAAAATAAAAAGAAAAATATCTCTGTATTAAAGTAACTTTATCCAAGTTAAGAAAACATTCTATTTATAAATTCATGTTATTCTGGGTTTTATCTAAGTTTCCCTATTTTATTTTCCTTTCTTTGCTTATTTACTTGCTTATTCATATATTTTTTTTATTTTACAATTGTTAGTGTAACTAGTATTAAAAAATTCCTTTTAAAGCGATTGGGGAGGGTGTTATTATCAAAATTGCTTGTTTCTATTTTTAGCCCCAGAAAGTATGCAAATGTTTGCCAGCGTGTGAAAGGTAATATATTCTACATACTCTTGTGGATTATATAGTGTAGTATTGCTATATAAAATTTCAAATAAATGCACTGTTTGTGAAAAAATCTGATTTTAAAAATATAAAGATACTTAAGCTCTGTTTGCTCATTGTTATTTTTGCGGCAGGCATAGTTGATGTCGATATCGATGGTGTTGATGTCGTTTCATTATTTAAATAATTTTATTTTAAAGTGTGTATAACAGCTGGTGTTGTTTTTGAATGTTTAACATTCAAACACTAGAAAATCATATACATACAGACACTTAAATACAGACACACAGACAAATAGGGCATTTTTGAAAAGTTTATGTACATTTATGTAAGTAAGTGAATACATAACGCTTTTCTTATAATTAAAAAAAAAAATATAATCAAATGTTATCAAAGGAGAGTTGTAATCAAATATATGTCATAAAAGGCCTGAAACTATAGGAATATTTTTGGGCATATAACAATCCTTTTTTTGAAACAATTTCTGTACCCCATGCAGAGCAATTTTGCTTGAAAAGTTTATATGTTTACAAAATATGTGCTTTGGTTTTTTTATTCCTTATGTCATACTGTAATATTTATATATAAAATGTATAAATGTAACCAATGAAATAGCTTTTGTTAAACTGAAAATATTTTTTTGAAATTAGATCAACAACGTTCTTAAACATGTGAGCAAAAAATGAATAAGAAATAAAATAGGGAAGTTTTTGGAAAATACAAAACCAAAGACATGTTAATTGCTGTTTTAAATACTCTTGCTAAGATTTAAAATATTTTGCCCGTTCTAGAGATTGAGTTTTTAGGATCTCGATTTAAGGTGTTGAACCTATTTTTTTTTTTTATTAAAAAAAACATTTATGTCAGATAGTGCTATAAAATTTTGTTTGCAGGAAAAAAGTTATTTCTGCCATTAAAACTTATTTTTTGTTGTTGTTATTTTATTTTATTTATTTGGTTTTTTTTACTGATTAAAATTAATTTACCTGCATGCTGCAGCTTAGGTTAGTTCATGGAAGGCAATCAAGGAAAGCTGGTGTTTAAAACATCCATCTACGAAGATCTCTTGAGTCTTCTGTTTGTCTTATTAATAAGAAAAAGCACATCAAGAAAATAATGAAGCTGTAAAACTAATAAAAAGGAAGATGGTCTATGACTGAAAAATGCCAAAAAAATTACCCGTAGGGGGCTTTCCCAATAACTATTTCTTACCCGCCTTATTTCCGTGATAAACCAGAATATTTTTTTCTGTATAGTCCTTGAAACATTGTTTGGTTTTTGGTAGGATATTTTTACCAATCATCTGATTTTAGGGTTCTGTAATCGTGCAAAATAACAGAAATTATGCTGCATTGCTTCAAATCATCCAACGATAGTCAGTGTGTTCATTTTTCCATATCAATGACAGCTTTTTGTAAAAAACTACTACAAGATATTTGGTCCAACTTCCAGATGTCCCTGATTTCCACAAAAAAATTTTACACAATGCCGATTGTAGTTACTTTTCCCAATCATTTAAAAAAGGTTCTCCTAACCAGAACTACCACGTTGTCTGCAAATGCAATGATTTTTATTCGTGTACATGAAACCTTCTTATTTTACCGATTAATATTGCCAGGAGATACAATTTAGGTGAAAAAGCCCCTTTTACTCTATACCGTCTTTTCCTCTCGTATCCTAGAGTTTATAACCGAGTCCTCAGGCATTAAGATTTTCGATACGGCTAAGTTCTTTTAAATTTTAAAGTTTCTAAAAGTATCATCTAATGCCTATACTCTTAGAAAGTTAGGTAAGGATATATCAGTCTTTTTAGGGTTTCAAACACAAAAGAGATAGACTTATAAGACTAGTTTTGAATAACATTTTCTTCTAAAATTTGGTAGTGAAATTATACAAATCTCTTTCAACATCCTAAGTATATATCTTCAAAAAATGTTCTAAGCTGTTCCAGCAGCAGGAAGCTAAATAAACTCGTTTTATTCTTAAGTATAGAATAGATGCCATCTTAATGAGTCCGTTAAAACCTGTCTCGACTTTCTGTAGTAATATATCGAATATCGAACGTGAAATTGCAGCAGAATTGGCCGATTTATGCTTGAAAAACTTTGAATATTGCGTCCAGCATCTTGACTTCTGCAAGCGTGCCCGTGGTGGCCATGCAAAAAAATTGAGTTCCATACATAATGGCATTGAACGCCCCTTTACAGAAATAAAGAATTTCATTGATATTCAAAACCATTTTTATTTTATTTAAACAACTTTTGTAGCGCTCTTATTAAAAACCCGATTCACATACGACATATCAATGCTTGCATTTTTTTTAATTCTTAGTCAAAACTTTAGAAAGCATTATTGTCAGGCCAAGGTTGCAAATATGTAGGTCCGATTTATGTTCATAATTACTATAACCGTGATAAATTTTTTCTTTAATGTAAGAATCTTCAATGAATTGATAAGTAAAGTGTATAGGAAGAATTCAATTGTCTTGTCTGCTGATTTTAAGAGAATTTGTTTAGTAAAGCTAAAAATGTCTAACCACTTTTATACATGGGTTACTGTGAGCAGTATAATATACGGCAGCGTATGAGCAATATCTATTAATTACATATTTCATTACTCATACGTTCGTAGGTAAATTTAGGAGTTTTGAGATGCATGTTTTAAGAGTGTAATAAGTTTTAAGGAAGCATATTTGTATTTGTGTATGTATGCACGTGTCTATATTTCGCAATTATGGGGCGAGTTACAAAGACGCTCGTGTACAAAAAAATGCATAAATATAAATAAATAAATGACGACAAAATATTTTATGTAATTTGACGTTTAATGATAAAAATATACTGACGTCAAATATTAAATAAATGCCTTTAAGAAAAGAGAATAGCAACAACAACAAAATTAAAAAAAAATTTTTTAATGGAAAATAAAAAAAGCAAAATACTTCTAAATATGGTGAAGAAAAAGGAAATAAGTTTTAAAAGTTGTTAAATGACAGGACTGCTAGCATGGAAAAATCGTTTACTTAAATAATTTTTAAGGCGGAAATGTGTTTGTGCAATAGTAGTCTTTATAAATGTAAACAGAAAAAAAAAATTCGAAGTAAAAGAAGAACGAAAGATAGAAAATAATAGGAAAAAAGTCTATAAAAAACTAGTCTTCGTAAATGGAAATTTTTATTCAGTTAAAAAACAAAGATAAAGCTAAATGCAGTTATCATTGGAATATTGTAGCCCCGTTAGTTTAACAAAATCACACTAAAATCAAATTTTTAGGTCTTTCAAAATAATAATTTCTTTGCTTGTTTGTTTATTTTCATACATTTTTAAAAATTTTTCTTTTCCAATAAAAATTTTAATGAAGCAGCATTATTTTTCTTATTTTTTCCGACACTAGCCGAGTCGGAATGCTACTGTTTCTGGCCATCACTCCTTGTTGGCACTTGATTGTTGGTAGTAAATATCTTCTATTCAACCTAACGTTAATTTAAATTTGAATTCAGGAATTTTATCTTGATTTAATTTATATATTTAACTATTTTTCTGAGTTAGATGAAATTAACGGTATGCCATTTTCAATTCTATGGCAACACTTTTTTTCGTCCTAATTTTCTTATTATTTGGTTTCTTGCCTTTTCTTTTTTTTAGATGGTAGTTTATGTTGTTTGTATGTTAAAGAAATTTTTCATCAAAAAAAACTTGCCTATAAGTCCAATAATTTTCTTGACTTTATGTGGCAGTTATAGTTACAATATTAAACATTATAAATATTTTTTACATAACCTAATGGTTGCTTGTAAATTTTGATAAACTATTAATAAGTAAACAGTCACATAATTTTTCTTGTACCTCAGCTATGACTCGGTTTTTTTTAATCTTAAAAAGATTAATTAAAACTATGTTTTGAAATCGCTAATTGAGTAGTTTTCAGTTGAGTTTGACAGCACTTACTATATCGTTACAGAAAACCCAAAACGGCATATCTAACATTTTAAAACTTATGGGAGAAGCAAAACAATTGTTTAAAAGAAAAATATATTTCCAATTAACACAAAATTTTGCAATATAAATTAAAAAGCATGAAAATATTTCTTTTTACTGCCAAAAAGAGTTTTGTGGGATGACTTTTTTTGACTTTTCAGACCAAAATAAATAAAAACGTAAATTTTTAATTTTCTGTCAAGTAGTGCCTTTTGCATTTAGGGGATCTTAAGGGAATATCTTAGAAATAGAAAACGGAATCAAAAACTGATATATACCCTTGTAACCTATGTAAAGGGTACAAAAACTTAGAATGTCTTTTAATATTGTCAGTTATTTAAGTATAGCTTTTTATAGCTGGCGTTAGAATTTTAAAAATACTTAAGCTATTATTTTATATAAAAAAATTTCACGACTTCATTATTACCTAATTTTGTTAAGTAAAAAATTTTAAATTTAAATTTTTGTTTTTATTAGGATTTTTTTTAAGCATTTTGACAACAATTTGTCTGGAAATAAATCTTCCTAAATTATTTTGAATCCCTTCAACAAATTTGTAAATAAAATTAACTACAATTCTGGGCAAAAGATTAAGATAAAATGAAGTAGAATCACGAATAATATATTTGAATATTTATAAATATTTTAAGCAGAAAGCAAAACGATAACCATAAGTCCCATCGCTCTAACAACATAAGTATTTATACACTTGCATACACAAATAATATCCATTTAACCTCTTTTTGTTCTAATAATTGGTGTTGCTTTATATTGTACAACAATAGATTTTCAATATTTGTATGCACTTATAAGGCAAAGTAGTTATAATGGAGATAATAAAATCTTATTTTGTAACAACACAAATATTTACTGTCTTAAATGCTTTTTAAATTTACTTTTTCTATACATATTTCCATATCTGTGTTCTTTTCTCTCCATCTGTGGGTGTGTGTGTATTGATATGCACATGCAATCACAAAGACAAGTCGGCATGAATGTGAATATCGTTAGCTGAAACTAAAAACCATTAAAAAATATAAAAAGTTTATAGTAGGACCCCACCAGGGTCTCTGGTGGGAATCGAACCCACAACCCCCAGACTGGTAGACTCGTGCACTTACCACTGATCTACCGAGGCACCCTAAGGGGTAAGAAAAATTTAAAATTATATTGCGGAATTTTTTTAGATAATTTTTTTTACTTTTAACGGATTTTAAAAAATATATAATCTTCTGGCACCCCTAAGGGTTAAAAATATATATTTTGATACTTTTTATAATTATAAGCTCATAGAGATTAAATCATAATCCAATTTGCATTCTTCTAGTCTTGAATCCACTTAGGGCCAAAACAAGGGTTAATATTGTATTTTGGTACTTCTACAATTTTCGCATTTTTGCCCATTTTTTCGGTTGTGAACCTAAAAATATAAAATTTCCGACTTTTGACCCAGATTAAGTTCAAGTATTATTAAGCGAGGAAAAAATTGTTGCTTTCACACTTTGTGTTAATAATATGACAATAACTTTCTTGTTAAATTTATATTACTATAATTAAAAAAATAATTATTAGCTTTTAATTGAAAGAAGTTTTCTTTGAAAAAGCAAGTTTACCGTAAGCTGGTGTCGGTGGAAGGCATTCTTGAATTTGTTTGTGTAACCTGCGAAACCGAATGACCAAAATAAAAATGATTGAAATAAATAACAATAAAACGTAAAACGTAAACGTCATCATTTAACTTGCAAGTTTTCATGGCAAGCAGTCAATTTTATCATTTGGTGAGTGAGAATAAATTTTAGTACTTTTTAAACTCATTAGCTTTTTTATTAAGTTCGTTCTTTTTTTACGACTAATTTTGGTGTATTCTTCCTTCGCCTTAACTATGTCTCAGATAATGGGAAAAACCTCATTTTGTGTTTTATACAGTTGGTTATTAATATTTTTCCGACCGAAAAAGTAAACCTGTTGCAACGTGCACTGTGTCAGCTTATGTCTTCTTACTCTTATTTTTCAAAGATTTTTCGAAAATGTTTTGGCAACACTGCCTTGAGAACAGACATCATTCATTATGTTTTCCATTCATTAATAAGGCTACGGGTTATACATTATGTATGAAAAAGTAGTTAAAAAGTATTATTGTTGTAGTTGTTTTTTTTTAATAACATTAATGGATAGATGTGTTTCTACATATGTATGTATGTTTGAATGTTCATATATATATGAGTACATGCAATAATGTATTATGATGCCTTCAATGATAACCTTCGAGATGCTTTCGAGATCCCATTATGTATTTGTAAGAAGTTTGTATAGAAAGAAAAAATAAAACCAAAAATAGATTTATAGTATGTACTGCAAATAAAAATGACAATAACAATCACACAGTTACCAAGAAAAATCAGAAAACAAAACATAAACAAAAAACTAAAGTAAATATAAAATATAATAAAATTGAGGATAAACTTAAGTTTTATTTTTGTGTTATAAAACTTAAAGTTTGCGTTAATAAAAGAAATCTTTGAATATTTTTACATTCATATTACATTAGGAATAAAGAAAAATATGGAAAAAAAAATAGTTTTATTTACCAAATCTGTGCTGGGAAAAGTGAATGTCAAAAAATGTTGAATTTCAAAAAAAATTAAGAAATCTGACAATCATTTTCACAAAATTTCAAGACGAGTACATAATCACCTGGGTTCTTGGCACTACTTGTATTAGTGTATCCTGTTTAATGTGTAAAATTTTATTTTCTATATGCGGATGTGCCGAAATTTAAATACCCTTTACATGGCTTTTTTATATACCCAGTAATCTCATCCAGCTGAGTTATTTTGTGCTACAAATATTTAAATGAAAATACTTTACGCCGGGTTTGAAACTTTTTGTTGAACGTTTGAACACTATAGATGTTATAGTTTCTTAGATCTAGTGCATGATATATTGCAGAAAATATGGACAATTGAAGGGGAAATACCACTTCCCCTGATCCTTTCTAAGAAAAATTATTTGGAAACGGAACCCAACTCTTTTTACTAGAATGGACTACACTTGAGCGAGAAATCGATCTAATCTATTAGTTCGACAGGCAAAAAAAGTTTATTTTGAACGAAAACTAAGTGTATCCTTGCCCACTAAGGAACTATGGAAAAATGTGAGGAAGTTGGGTGTCCATTCACATAGTTCTAATATGACCACCTTAGATCCGGATGAATTAAATGATTTTTTTTGGTGGGAATAATAGAGGCGAAGCAACGACTACGGTCGAATACCTGCCACTGGTGTTGACTGCGTCTTTGCTTTTCATGTTGTGTCCGAAACTGAAGTCATCAACGCGATTATGAATGTTCGATCAAATGCCATTGGGGAGCATGGTTTATCCTTAAAGTTTTTGAAAATTGCCTTACCTTTTATAGTTGGATCACTCACTCACATATTTAATCATATTATAACAACATCAAGCTTTCCAGTACTATGGAAAATTTCTCGCATTATTCCGATTGCAAAGACAGCTGCTGCCACCTGTCCTGATGAATATCGTCCAATTAGTATCTTGCCTCTACTGGCTAAAGTTTTTGAGTCCCTAATGTCTAAAAAAATTATAAAGTACGTCGAAGATAATTCCCTAATACATCCGCTACAGTCTGGTTTTCGTGTGGCTCATAACTGTGCTACTGCTGTACTGAAAGTAACTGATGATATTAGACCTGAATATGATGTTGGTAATCTGACCCTTATGTGCTTTTTAGACTTTTCCAAGGCCTTTGATATGGTGGATCATTCCATATGGCTTTTTAAGCTTAAATACTGTTTTGGTTTTTGCAGCAATGCGGTATCGCTTTTGGAAAACTACCTGTCGGAACGTTACCATAAAGTCGTTGTTGGCAATAGAGTGTCAAACACGAGGAGAATTATTTCTGGTGTTCCTCAGGGATCAGTTCTTGGTCCCCTGTAGTTTAGCATGTTTGTTAATGATATTTTCAGTGTTGTGAGTTATGTAGAAATACATGCTTATGCTGGTGACATTCAGTTGTATTTATCTAATCGTATTGGTCTTCTTGAGGATATGTGTTATACTCTGAACGAGGACTTGAGTGCGTTTTTTGAGTGGGCTAGTCGCAATTGTCTGATACTAAATCCAAAGAAATCTTTTGTTTTGCCAATTAGTCGGCATAAACTCGAATCCATAGATTTTCCGGCTATACGCTTTAATGGAACTGTGCTTGGACATGTAAACAAAGTGAGATATTTGGGTTTCAACATAAATTAGACCTTAACGTGCACGGACCATGTAAATGATATTGTTAGGAAAATATTTCTCACACTTCGTAATCTGAGAATGTCTTCTGAGTATGTGCCGCAAGCAGTAAGAAAGCGACTTGTTGTTCAACTTATACTTCCAATAATTATGTACTCTGCTGAAGTTTATGGCAATGTTGATTCGCAGTTTCAGGTAGCTTTTAATAGTGCGACACAATATGTTTATGGCATAAGACGATACGATAGCGTATCTTCTTGGAGTCGAATGATCCTAGGTTGTGACCTATCGGACTTTCTACGTATGAGAAATTTAATTTTTTTACACCGTTTAGTATATGGAAAAACTCCGTCCTACTTGTATGAGAAGCTTACTTTTGGATTATCCACCCGCTATGTTACACTTTTGATACCAAGTTTTTCTCATCTTAATACATCCAGTTTTTTTTTTTCATTAACGCCATTAAATTATGGAATGCTTTACCATTAAACCTGAAACGTATGCAGGGGAAAGCCAGTTTTGCTTGTGCTATCTTTGACTATTTTTCAAGAAACTCTTAAAAAACTGTATCTTTATTTTACTTTGTTTTTAAAAGAAGATTATGCTTAAGTTTTAATTTATATTCTCCATTTTTTTTACTTATATTCTTGTATGTTTTGTTTGATACAAATTCATTTAAAAAATGTTTTTGAACTACAAAAGAAGCAATTCTTAATGTTCTTATGATGAAACAATGATAATTAAATTAAATAAATAAATAAATAAATAAATAAATTTAGGTCCTTATATTTTAATTAACCGCAATAAATTTTGTGGCAAGAGTGGCTGTATTTACTGAGATATATAGGGATATGTGCATATATTTTGTCCCGAAAAAGTGGGTTATTTTGTATTTCGCCTATGCCCCAGCCAGTAAAGAACCGATTCCGCTGATTTTAAATTGTGATTGTTTTAGGAATATTTCTGAATGTTTTAGCAATATTTTTGATTGTTTGAAACAAAGCGTGTCTGTGCGATCTTTTTTGAGCCTAGAAACTTGATTTTTACAGACACGCATCTTGACTATATAAACTTTATGGGGTCAAAGTGAATATTGTAGAATTTCTACGGAATGAAAAGCTGATATAAATACCCCTATTACTATGTGAAGGGTATTAAACCAGCAAATATATGCTGGGTTCCCAAATTATTTAACCTTAAAAAAGTTTGTTTTATTTATAAAAGTTACGTTTCGTGATTGCTTGAAGTTTTTTTGTAATTAGACATTTTGATAAGGTTTATTTCAAAATATCCCACAATTCGATAACTGCAAAGTGATATTTTATTAAACTTATATCGAAAAGTTTTAAGATTGACGAGGTGGGAATAAAAGATTTATATTCTCAAAAGTAAGATTATAAAAAATATTACGTTTGCAAACTAACTAATGGAAAATAAAGAAAACATTTAATAATCCTTAATAAAGGTATTTTTTTTTGACACTAGCTCTGCATAACAAAAACTTTAATAATAAAATATGGTTACTTTTCGCGATATTTTGCTCAACGCGCCAACAGTAAAATAAAGTATTGAATGAACTCGTTGTGCCATGACCGTAATATTCGACAGACGTGTCGTCTATAAGAACCAATAGACTACCCTTTTTGCTTGTAGAACTTATACCATGTTTTAAGGAAATATAACCTAAAGAATTTTTTGTGTGTAACATAAAAGTGCTGGCTGCCTAAAATATTGGTTTTGTCTTTGCTAGCTAAGTGACCTTGATTTACCAACTAAAGCAGGATAGTTTGACCGGTTTGTGTAGCATTTTAGTGTTGACCGATAAGGGCCGCAAAATGTTGCTTCAATATAATGTGCGATAATGTGTGCGCGTAAAAACCCATTTGCCTGACTTTTTTTAAATGTGTGCCAATAAAGTATCACACAAATTGGTACAGATCATGGCATTTTCGTTGATAATGGGATTCTAAGCTTAGCAGTAAATGGTCAGCTGATACCACACAAACGTTCGCTTCTAATTCTTTCTTTTTATTTTTTTTTAACTGCCACACCTTACATTTACATATATAAAAAATTTTAGCTTTAAAAAAATTTAAGAATTGGAAAGCAGATGAAAGTAATTTAAAAAAAAATCTCCAGATGTGTAAAATTCTTAATAAAATTCACCAAGTTATAAAAAATACTTAAAAAAAGTTTTAATTTCAGACTAAAAACACTTAAAATGCTAATATCTGCATAAAATTAAAAAAAAAATCTCTCATGCTTGAAACATTAATTTAGCAAAACATTTTATTAATATTTTTTACAAACCCATAAACAAATTTTTTTATTGCTTATTTAAGCATAACATTGGCAAAATATATCTTAAGGTACACAGCAATTGAAACATAAAGTAAAAGAGAAAAAAGGTCATGCAATTGGTACATAAAAGGAAATTGTAATATTAAATGTTTTTCCTGCTGAAATAATTGGACTTCCGCCAGGTACCAAGAAAAAAAAATCTGTTTCAGAATTTTATTAACTATATAAGCAAATAAATAACGATACATACATGTTAAAAATTTATGTAGTTGAAGCCTGCAAAGTGCATAAAACTTTATAAAAATAAAAAATATTTTGCAGAAAAAATAAAAAAAAAATTAAATTGTTTAAGGCGTAAAAAAAGTGTGAGTAAATTGTTGTTACATAAAAATATTTATAAAATTAAAACGAAAATTGGAAATTTTATTAGGTACCTTGTTGTGTTTTGGGCCGTTCCGTTTGGAGTATTTTTTATTTTAACAATATTTGAAAAAAATATATTAATTTCAAAAATGTTTGTGTCTAAAACTTGTTTTACAACTGCCTGGGCTCTACACAAAAAAAAAACTAAAAAGTGGTTCCACTTACCCAAATAATTGAATCAATCAATTAAATGTTTAAATTTGCAATTTTAACTGAAAGGATTATTACAATGTACAAACTAAAATGCGACTTTTTTTATCCAATAAAAGATTTTTAAAGTATTGATTACTGAAATTATCAAATTTAAGCCGTACTTTAAACACTTTAATTGCTGTAAGGATTTTACATGTTAAGAAAAATAAACAAGTAAGAGCGATTTTTTGTTATTTCTATCCATTTTTTTATTTGTGGAATATTTCTAAGTTAAAAATAGAGGTCGGTATCATATTTTTACCCTCTTAGGTTGACGAGGGAAGTTGAAGGTGTTTTTACAATAATTTTTTTCAAATTTTATATGACAACCCCCTTAGATGGTGGAGATAGAAGGTAAGTTTGTTCTAGAAAAATGTTTGCAAGAAAAAACTGGTTGGGGTCCGTATTACATATGACCTATCTACGAGCTTTCTGGAAGCTGTAGAATAATTTATAACAATTTCCCAAACTTTTTATGGGACCTGCCTAAGGCGATGGAAATAGGGGGCAAGTATTTTAAAGGACTATGTTTGGGATGAAAAATTAATAGAAGTCGGTCGTACACTTCATTTCTCTAAGGATATGTAAAAGTTATGGGCGTTTGTACATCATTTTTGTAAATTTTCTATGGCGATGGAGATACGGGCTAAATATGTCTTAGAAATATGTTTGGGAGGGAAAACTAACGGGGATCTGTGATACATTTGATTCCCCTAGGAGCGATTCCGGGGAAGTTATAGGGGGTTTTACCTTTTTTTTTAAATTTTGTATTTCAACTCTCTTAGGGCGTGGAAATAGGAGGTAAGTATGTTCTGGGAATACACTTTATTTTTCTAAGGCCGACTCTGAAGAAGTTGTGGCAATTTTTACAGGGGCCTTTACTATATTTTTTTTTATTTTTTGTGTCAACCCAGTTAGGGGATGGAGATGAAGGGCAAGTCTGTTAACAATACACATACATATGCTTAATGTCTAGTAGTGCCTTTACGTGAAAAAATAAAATTAAAAACAAAAAAATTTATTGTAAATTGCAATTCCTCTTATAAAACATAAATAAAAATTATCAATTAGTATTATTAAATTTTTGCATTGAAAAAGATTATTTATCGGATTTGCAAATATAACATTTTCTTAATTTATAGAAATACGAATATTAAAAATTTAAAATATATTTTCTTATTTACGTTTTATCAATATGGACGAAGAAATTCTTTAAGGCCTTAAATATTTAAAACACATGGCAGGCAGAGTGACAATGGAGAATAAAATATATATCGGAAATTCGCACGTGTATTTACATGTGTATGCGTGCCTTAATTTACCCTGTCGCACATCAGGTTACCTTAAAAATTAATTTAAGTTAACTATTTGGCAACCAGTGTAATGCCTTAGGGGTAGTCGGTTGTCTGATTCGTTTCTTTTAATAAACTTGAAGTAAGACACATTGTGGTTATTTTAAAGTCTCCTAGTTCCTTGAGTTATTGGATACGACATAACGCAGGGAATTTTTTTTATTTAAATAATTTTTTTCTATATTTTCTTAGCTCTTTTAGCAAATACGATTACAGAAAACAAGCTCGGCCTTAATAGAAAGGACACAGATGATCATTTGGGCAGGTATAGTTGCTCTATTTTTTATACATGCTTACGACAGAGAAGAGAAACAATAGAAGTTAGGTAGATAACATTTAATTTACCTTACCAAGCGATCCGTTTGGTGGGATTTGAACGCATGCTCTCAAAACTGTCATTTTTACACTATTACCACTTGCTCATAACAATGCATTTAAAAAACTTAAAAAAGAGCCACAAGAGATTAAAAAAATATAGCATGTGGTTTTTCTGGAGTCAGCTTAGTAGATATTGAAAATTTAATGTTAAGTAATTTTTTTTTGTGTAGTCGGCTATCGAATGTTCGACAGGGTACTTAAGTAATGTTTTTTAGTTCTAAAAAGTTGTGTCAGAAGGTTAACTTCCGTTCAAAAAGGAAACAAATTTGCAATGTTTTTGGCTTGGGGATTTAAAAAGAGGTTTAAATAAAAAAAAAATCAATTTTAGGTTGAAGTATTGTCATATTACGAAATAGCACGTTTTGTATGTTTATAATCCAATATGTATTTATGTTTATACTTTTAAACTTATGATGATGTAAAAAATCTATGATGATTGGCAATATATGTACATATCTATGAGTTATTGTTAAATAAAATTCTTTTTTAAATTTTTTGTATTTGGAATGTAGCAGCATGACAAGTAAAGTTTCATTCTATTACAAATAAATACATGGGCGAATTTATTTGAGTAAGAAAAAAGGTGATGGACGTATACCTAAATCGAAATTTACAGAAAAATCTTAAAAAATTGCCAATAAAAAGCATGGGTCTAAAACTAGAACCCAGACTTCGCCGAGAGGTTTTATTATGAAAAAAATAAATATCAATATCTTTTTTTTTTTAAACAAGTTTAAATAAATAATTTGCGATGATAGTTACCAACAAAAAGTAAATTGAATTCAATATTATTAAGAACTCTAGTCATTGTTGGCAAATTTCAAATAAAACGGCCCAAACTGAGGAAAAATCTTATTTTTCTTTATTTAAAAAAAAATTAAGAACTTACATCTAAAAGAAAACGAAAGTGATCGAAATATATATTAATTGGCAAAATGTCACACCCGTTACATTTTAAAAAGGGGTTTTCGGTAAGCAACAATAGTCTTTTGTATTTATAATAAATCAAATATTGTTAAAAACATTTCAAAATACATTAAATTTAAAAAAAAATATAAAACCCTTTCTTAAAAATATTTTACACAACTCGAACTAAAAATCAAAATTTGCTAAAATTCAAATTTGTAAGGCTACATTCGTCATAGTTTCTAAGTGATCATTGTGAGTAGATACGATGTTCATTCAATGTCTACTTATTATTTTTGCTTAAAAACATAATATCCTTGAAAATCCTTGAAAACCATAGCCTTTTTCCAAACCAAAATTTTGAAATGTTTGAGTTAAAAGCAAAACGTGAACAAAAAAGTCATACCCGCCTCAATTGAGTTGTTCTGTAGAAAGTGATGTACAGATACGGGAAAAAATAATTACAAATCCGCGAGGGAAGAAGGAGTCGCATATAGTAAATTTTAAAGAGCCGGGAAGGAAGTTATTGATTGCCATAAAAGTTGACGCCAAGGACTGTAGTACTAAAGAGCTGCAATTATATGAGTTTTGTAAGGAAAAAAATTATCGATTACTAGCTTAATAGGAGTTTGCTGCAATGGGGAATCAATTATTACTGGAACTGAAAATGAATAAAAACCAAATTGGTTTGTTCGCTTTTTTGTTGCATTTTAACAAACTCCCGCTTCACCACATACTACTATTTGGACTTTGACAAAATTCATTCTGGCATAATTTAGGTTATCATACCTTTATTTTATCAATGTCCTTTAAAATCATAAAAAATATTTTGTTTTAGGCTTAAGCTGATTTTGAATCAACTTCATTGGGAAATATGGCTTTGGAAACTAAAAATAAAAAAATATCTATACTGATGATCTTTACCTCCTGTGAATAGCCAAATCTATTTTGAAAGTTTCTCGTCGAGAAGGTTTAGCTAGAATGGAACCTAGACAAACTGTTCATTCTGGTTGGTTAACAAGAGCCAGTAGACTCCTGCGTCTGTATGTTGTAACTAGTTTGCCTTCAACATATTTAAAAATATTGAGTAACTCTATTATAAAAGTTCATAAAAATTTTTTAATATATTAATGTAAAATTTTCTAGGTCACTAGTAAGTATATGACAGTGCGCTTTTTAAACTAAATTAAGGGCATCTCATTACTTTCATTTGTACGTTTTATATGGATTTAGTCCACTTAGATAGAGACAACGCATTATCTGAGCCTCTATTAACTGCAAGCAGCCCACATGAGCACCTATTGGGGTATATTTAATCTGGTAATGCACCACTGCCGGGAACTCCAACAAACATCCAGGAAACCGAGAGCCAACGCATGTCTCATTCGAAGTAATTTCAAAAAATCCTGATGTTATTATGGCAGTGACTTTTGAAAATTAAACCCAAGCACCTCGAATGGTTATTTAAATCACAAAATAAAACATTAATTAAAAATTATTATGTTTTTACTGATTGTTTAGTAATATTGCAAACTAAATTTTGTAAATTTTTTAACTAAAACTTTTAAAATATGGCTTGAAAAAATTAAGCAGCATTTAACCCAGAATTATTAAAAAAAAATGATTTTTTTGTATAAAAAAGTATTTCGCTCTCACTACCTGTTATTTGAAATTAATTTCCAAGATTCTATTATGTCTCTCGACAGGGGCTAGGTTTTGATTTAAGACCCATAGTTTCTTTGTAAAGTTTTTTCAGAGTTAATTGTGGATAACGTTTTTTGACTGTACACCTTCTTAAAAAAAATTTGATCACCTTAACATACATACATATGTACGTATGTTTGATAATCTTAAGTTTAGTTTTGATGTGTATTTACCCTTTCTAATTGCTTTAATTTTTCTTTTTTATTCGCAGCACTTAAATCCCTACTATAAAGCACAAATTTTCTAAGCAAAAATCAAAACTATTATAATTATAAGCATATGCATGTTTGGTGCAATAATTTGAAAAATTGGCAATGACACACAATGGCTTGTAGCCTTCAAGGGCAATCCTTTAAAATTTTTCCTACATGTTATGAAGGCAGCAACACATTCAAACAGGAATCAACAATAAGATACGGAAAACAAAGTTTATTAAGTTGGAAGGGGAGGCAACAAAACTGCATCAATTCCTATACCAACAACGGCAGTACAAGGAGCAGTAATCCTTACAAAAACAATCAGAAACAATATTAATTGCTTGAACAACCCGAATATTTGAAAAGTTTGTCTATAGATAGATTGCTTTTGTTGTTATCCGCATTTTCCAAAGACAGTTGGTGGACATCAACGGCCAGCAAAAAGTATCATACAACTTTTATAAGAATAACAATAACAATAAACAATGTACAACAACAAAAGCAGAAACAAAAACAACAACAGCCCAATTGCATCAACAACTTTTACAAATTCTCGAAAAAGTTTTTAAATCATCAAAGTTTCACAGAAATTTGCTAAATTGCAAAAAAACTGCAACAATTGCAATTAGGGGAAATACAATTTTATAGAAAAAATCTATTGTATGAAAAGTTATTGAAATCTATTGCGCACAAACAAGCATTTATTTCATTTTTACCTCCCGCAAACTCCTTTAATGGAGAAACGTAACAGAGATAGATTCAAGTGTTCACAATTGCTTGATATTCTTCCTTAGCAACCAACCCACTAAGAAGTTCAAATGACAGGAACTTCTAAGGACTAAGATTTTAATAGTTTGAATAAGTACAACGATTTTGAGGGGCAAAACCTGGAACATAAAACTAAAGAAATTATTGAGAGCAACTAAAAAAAAATAACGTAAAAGAAAGCATCTTAGAACATTTGGAATTTTCAATAAAAACCAGCGAATTGGGAGAAAATGAAACACTGTAAGTATAATATAGAACTTTGACTATCGCCTAATTGAACGTGTATTTAACAGGGACCGAAAGTTATTTTTAAAATTTGAAATCAAAAAGTCAGGTGGATATAATTTGTCTATCATATATTTGAATACAGCATATTGATGCTGTTATGCTAAGGAATAATAAACTTAAAAGACTTTAATTTTTTTGAATTTTTTTCAAAAAAGTCAAAATATAAAAGTTAAAATTTGACTTGTTCCTATTGAAAGCAGATGTTAAAAAAGTTAAATAAAATATTAATTATATATTAACAAAGTTGTTATTTTTAGAATTATAAGTACATGTTGTATTTGTATTAAAACAAAAAGAAAAAAAAATATAATAGAGTACATATGTATATAAAAACGGTTATTGGCTAGAAAGTTAAGGAGTTGGTGTTTTGCATATTTTGCTCTGAAAATACAAATTATATTTAACTTTTATTTTTGACTTAAAAAATAAAAGTCTAATATTAACTTTTATTTTTGACCGAAAAAATAAAAGTCCGATTTTAACTTTTATTTTTGACTTAAAAAATTAAAGTCAAGTTCTAACTTTTATTTCTGACCGAAAGAATAAAAGTCAAAAAATAACTATTATATTTTAACTTTTTTGAAAAAAAGTCATAACAGTTACGGTCCCTGGTATTTAGTGCTATGAAAAATATTTTTTACAACCAGGAAAATTATATTTAATTTAATAAATAAAAAAAAACAAATTACTTTAAAATTTTAAAGTCCCCATAATTTTTTTTTATTTTCAGCAAATGTTTTTATACACAAAGACATGATGGAATTCGGATAAAAGAAATATATTTTTATATTGACCTCAACAGAAGTCTGGAATAAAGAGATAAGTTAAGCATGAAAACAATAATAAAACTCTTAAATGTCAACATAACTTGAAATTCACTCCAAAAAATTAAGAGAAACAAAAAGTCCAAAATCCTTTAAATCACACAAAAAAGCAAGAAAAAAATATTTTTATTCTACAAGAAAACCCCATTAGCAAAAACAACATTTTCAAAAATACTTTGTATAGAAACTTGACAAAACGAGTACCACGTTGGGTCACTCAGGGCGGCGAGGGCAACGGCGCTCATTGATATACGTGCTGGGGCCATGGAGCCGCCTGGTGGTGTACCGCCAGATAGAGATCGTCATTTGGCTTTAAAACAGATAGTGGCATTTCCTGAACGTCCCGAGGGTAGCTTATGCGAAAAGTCAGGACAACAAACAAATCCAGCGTTCGCTTCGACTGCAACCACTTACTCGGCAGCAACACAGGCGGCCACGGCTTTTAGTGGCAGCTCAATTGGCCATGCCTTGGTAAAACATCATACACTGCTGCATCCACAGAAGCAGCAACATTTAGATTCTTCGGGTTTATCGACGCCGCAATATGGCGGCACCAGCAGCAGCAGTAGCAGTTCGACTTCGCTGCAACCAGCGACGTCGACTGCAAGTGCGACTAGTCAACAGCAAACCTTAGAAAAGCTATCAAGACCCATGGCATTCGATAAGGTATATAAAATATATAAATTTTATTTCAAATTAAAAAATATTTTTGACAGAAAAAATTAAAAAAAAACTATTTTTGCTCTTTTTTGCCATCTTTGTCTCCTTTTATAAAACGACATGAACAGACCTGTATTAAATTGGCATCTTCAGTATTTTCAATACCATTTTTAATCATTTTTTTCTCATGATGAAGAGGGCAAGTGAACTGAATTTCCTTTATATTCTTATCATTATTATTACTTGCCAGAGAATCTAAAGCAGTTTGAAATAGATTTTCCATATCTGACAGGACTGGTGATTTAATTTTGAAAAGTTCTTCTTGCGGTTCCTCAATGGCATTTAAAATGTAATCTAAGTTAGACTCAAATGGATGCCGGTAAAAAATTGGTTGTTTCATAGGGATTTGTGGCGAATAGGATAATTGTTTTACTGGACCGTTAAATGGCAAGGAATCTAAAAAAAATTTTAAAAATTTTATTTTCAGTTTTTTTTTGTAAATTTTACATTTAAAGAATAAACAAATTTGACTTGAATTTTAACTTTTTTAAATTTTATATAAAAAAATAACGGCTTTTTTAATTTTTAAAGATTTATGTAATCTTATGAAAAAAAAATTATTAAAACACGTGCATACCTAATCCCATTTTAACCATCATTATATCACCGAATTTCATAATTTGATCTAGAGATGTAAAAGGATTTAAATTTTTGTTCGATAATGGCTTAACGTCGCCGTGAATTCCAATCAAATTTTTTGATTTTCCAGAATAGTTTTCCCTCAGTGTCTTAGAATCATCAAGCGTATCTCTTGGAGGCTCTTTATTAAAAAGTGAAAGCAAATTCGTTTTCGGCATCTGATCACTTGAGGTACGATCATTAACTGTTTGTTCTCTTTCTTGTGATATTAGGGATACAGGCCTTCTTCCATTGGGCCTTGTACTTGATTCAAGGGTGTTGTTGCTGGAATTGCTATCGTTATGCTGCAATTTAAAAGCTGTAACGCAAAAACAGATTTCAATGCAAATAATAATAATCTGAATTTAATAACGTTTTACCATTTTGTTTAATTTTCTCGTTGCTATTTGGTTTTACAAAATACAAAGGAACAAAAGCTTCTTTGTTTCTAGAGTTTACAGATCCTGAAATCGGGTTCCGTTTAATGCGTGTCCATCCCCAAGATTCCGAAGGTGCCAAATATACTTTTAAGAAAATATTGGTTCATTTAGTTGTAATTTTTTTTAACTTGATTTAATACATACCAAAAATACAAAAGATAAAAGATGTTTTAAAATTCATATTAAATTCAAAGCGAAAATATAAGAAAAATATATGCCTTTTTATTGTATGTATTGGAAGTTTAAATTATGAATTATTATTAAAATATAATGACATTAATAAATAAAATTTTCGAAACTATGTAGCAGGCGTTTTTTTCAAAATACATTGAGTTTCAGTGTTGAAAATTTTCAAAATATTTAAAGCAAATTATAAAAACGCATAAAATGTTTGCAACCGTAAGGGGCTGATATCTAAAAAAGTTTTCCCCATATTAGTTTGCCGTCCTAAGAGTGACTGTGTGACGTCTTGTGGCAACAATGCATATAGGTATTGAAATATACAGAGATATAGGCAATTGATTTTGCCTCAAAAAATTAGTTTTCTCAGGCTTTGCTGATATTTCGGCCTGTACTTAGTTAACAAATCTTTCTGATTTTAAATAGCGTTCTGCCAAGGAATTTTTCTGATAAATTTACATCAAAACATGGTCGTTTGAATGAGACTTAGCTTCGAAATCTTGATTCAGTAGGCAGTCGGACGGACATGGGTATTTTTAAAGATTCAGAATACATATACTTTTTTAGGTCAGAAATGAGCATTGTAAAAATTACTTATGGAATTATAACGAATGGCTAACATTTCCCCTATGTGAAGGGCAGTCACCTTAAAATGCCTAACGAACTTAAACAAGGGACTGGAACTATGATATTAAAAGCCTCAAGGGAGTGTAAAACATCTCCTAAAGATCAGTTTATTAAAAATTAGTTTTTTGACCAGACTTCTTATAGTTTTCTTTTGAATTTTTATGTTAAAAGTTTCCAATACGTAACTAATTCTAAAGTCTTATAAAAAGTTAGAGGCTGCTAAAATATATTTCAGTTTCGTAAAAATCAAGAAAGCAAAAGCATTCTATTTAAGAATTTATTTTTTGTGGGTCTGGCAACACATAATTTTTGTAATTGCTGCATTAAACGTTTTTAGAGCCTTTACGAAAAAAAAATCAATGTAGAAGAATTCTTTGCATTAAGTCTGAAACTTTTGGGGGCGTGGAAATGCCTACTTTTCTTACCTTAAAACTTTGACATTGTAAACATTAGAATCGGCAGTTTAGAGGCATCGTTATCGGGTTTTTTATGGGCATGGTTTCACCTATTTTGTTGCTTTTTAAATTTTGTCCAAGTCGATAGATTCTTAAAAAATGGTGCGTAACACCAGAATATTTTTTTTATTCTAAAATTTTGACATTTTAAGCTACCAGCATAAAAATAAGGACTCTTTAATAACCTAAATAAAGATTTTAATACTTGATGTTTAAAGAGTTCCAAAAAAATCAATTAAGTAAAAGTACAAGCATTAAAAAACGAATTTTTGTGAGCATGGAACTGCCCAAGTTTTTGTTGGAAATATTGAACTTAGAAACCACATACATAAAAGCGCACAAAGTCCTATAAAAACCGGTAAAGGAAAAGCAATAACTTGCATAAAGATTAAAGTTGGTGCAGTAGAAGTGCCTGTGTTAAGATAATAATTATTGTGGGCGTGTTACCACCCCTTTTTTGGAAAATGTGTAGCCTATTGCAAACAGAAAATTTTATAAAAATCATGCCCAGGTGTAATTATGTTATCAACAAAAAAGTAACATCTTTTTTATAAAATATATATATAGACTTCATCATACCACCTTGCCTTCAGCTTTTCATAATTTAAAACATTTGTCCACCAATCCATCCATCCATCCATTAACCCAACTATCAACCTACCCACCATTAAATTTCTTTGCAATAAGATCAATTATCGTTAATTAGGAAGTTTTACCTCCGACTTAATTGCTTTTTATTTGGCCTACACGTACACAGTTATTAATAAGAGTTGAAGGTGAAATAAAAACTGTGTATGGGCAATTCCATTATAATAAATATAACCATCTTCCCACAATTTTGCTTATATTTAACATACGTGTTTTAAAATTTAAAAAATGTATGGGTTCCCAAAAATGTTAGAACCGTGAGCCTTAAGTTACAGGTATTTACCAAAGGAAAATGATTTCAGCGAGAATATCCATTAGAGAGTTACGACATTGTGCTTATGTTCTGTAACAAATTTTATATAAATCTATAGGCATTAAATATAAATAAACAGACAAACACACATTCATTTGAACATATGCAAATAAAAAACAAATATTTTTAAAGAATAAAAGGAAAAAAATAATAATAAAGTTTATTGAATATCAATCACATTGCCTGACAACGACAACGATGTAACTGTGTGCATGGCTGCTGTCGATTGTGATATAAATGATGCTGAGGATGGTGACGGTCGTGAGACTGTCAGTAATGTTTTTCTAGAAAATTTCTTACGAAGATATGACTACTTGTTTATTTGTAGTGATGCATTTCCTTGAAATTATTATTCAATAAATTCTCTTTTATGTGCAATGGCTGCCCAACTATTAGAAATTTTAAAGCAATTAATGGTAGAACAAAAAAAGCATAAGAAGTGGGTCATGTATTAATTTGAACTTTTAAGAGTGTGAGGAATTTGTTACCAGTAATGTATTTTTTTTGTTTATTTAAGTTGCATTTGCAATCGCTTAGTACTTATACGACTCATTAAATTAGTTGGGTAATAACTTGGCGAAAAGGTGAATGTAAATGGATAAAATTTAATGTAAACGATGTAAAAACGAAAAAAAATTCTGTAATTGATTACAATTTTATCATTTGTATAGAAATTTTTAAAATCCTATCAGTGTGAGAGACATATTTGTGATGAAACCCCTGAAGGGGACCTGAGGCAAGTGTGTTTAAATCACAAATTTTAGGAACTCTTTTTTCGCTTTTTGCTTTTTGCGAAATTGTCAGTAGAATTTTTTACAAGGGATTAAATATATTTAAATTGTGCTTTTAAATTTTAATGCTAAAAAAATAAAGTCATTAATCCTTTTTTACTTTAATATTAAAATTTTTAACGTTAACAAAATAAGCATTTTTATCACTGATTTTTTATTCGCCAATCTGTTGACTAGAACTGTGTATACCCTTAGAAAACCTTAGCCAGCCAATTGAGTATAAATTTCTGATTATAAACAAATATTGAATGCTTATGGCATAAAGCATGGTCTGAGGTATAGATAAGTCCTAAGTAAGCCAAGCTGATTTTCACCAGCAATCTGTTTTGAAATATTTCTGAGTGTTTGATATAAAAAGAAGCTCGGTATGATTCGAATCGGCCCAAAATGATGATTGAAACAATTGGAGAAACTGAAATGGTTAAATTCATTAATATAAAATTTTCATTTAAATTTGGTGTTTAGTCGAAAATATCAACATTATTTTTATTAAAGATTTAGAAAAAGTGATAGAATAAGGATTTTTTTTTATTATTTAGTAAAAATTTGGGGAAAAGGGATTATTATTTTAGGCAGTTATAGACCAGGGGGTTTATTTCGAGGGTATATTTATTATGGGGCTATGCAAAAAAATATATCAAACATATTTATATTCAGTGTAATAGTTGGTGACTTATAGTAAAAAAATATGCAAAATTTTGTAAAAGAAAATGCATTATTTGATGCAGTTATAGCCCAAGATGTTTAGTTTAGGAAAACATTTGAATTAGGTTAATGCCAAAAAATGGACCGGCCATTAATGCAAGCAATATGCTTGGCTTCTTAACCAAAAATGTATTTCTGAAAAATTTAATCAAATTACCTTCAAATGTGATCTGAACTTTGCTTGCAAGAATATGTGATACCCAGCCAGATGGAAGGGCAGACGGACATACTTTAATTGAAAAAAAAATTGATTCAGAGTCAACGGATATTATTGAAAGTGTGTCCCAAACTAATATTTTTGGGAGTTTACAATATTTGCATAAACGTTATACACGTATGTATGTGTGTGTGGTGAGAGTTAAATGAAAAAAAGTTTGACAAGACAATCACTTTTTTTTTGATTTTTCGCACAAGTTGGAAAATAATTTCCTAAATTTTGTCTTTTAAACGGAGTTGCGGTTGTCTTCTTCCTCGGGATTACACCCAAATGTTTTTTCGCCAAATCAGTACCTTTTTTTGACTTTTTTCTACTGAACTACATAAAATCGGCTTATTGCTCTTGGGTAAGAACGACACCTGGGTACACAAATACTTATCTTGAAATTTTGTGAAAGTAATTGTTAGATTTAATAATTTTGTTTGAAAAGGGGAACACTCATACATGTAATTTCAGGCAGAACTAATACAGGTAATATTAAGAGCCCAGCTGATTAAAAAAAGTTCGACATTTTCACGTTACAAGTATTCAATTTTGCATGAAATTTTTAATTTTTCTGACATTCCACCGTTCAAACACAAAAAGGAAATAAAGAGGGCGAATTTTTTGAATTCGTCTTTATAAAACCTATGCTACTATACCCTGATACTACCTGCATAAGTGCCAAATAGGGGCAAATTGTTTAAATATTCATAGTCAGCTAGGCTCTTGATATTAGCTGTGTTAATGTACCATGGTGTACCATGTTCGGGTACGATAAGTGTTTTTATAGATTAAGTTTTGCCTACTGAGAGGAGGCTTCGTTTATTAATTGTTAGCTTAGTTCAAACCAATTAGTAGCAAGTATAGCTTTTCGTGTAGTGTCCAAACAGGTGATACTTCTTTTATTTATGGTGTTGAGGTAGTGTGCAAATTTACCTACTACCCCTATATTTAAGAAAACAACATTCATAGATTGCTCTAATCTCATGGATTCGATTTAAACTTTAGCAAAGTTTGCAGTGCCATCTCGAAATGTTCACCCTATTATATCAACGGAATATGTAAACTCATTGTGGCTTTTGCCTAAAGTTGTGTTGTTTCTTTTAAATGTTGCCAGGTGCACGACCTCCTTTTATTCCAAGCCATGTTAGATGGTGAACGGTCGGAAAGGCCTTTTCAGATTTAAATCTTTTAAAGTCATACTGCATAATCTAATCAGCTTTCGAGAAATGTCTGAATCAGTTTTACCCTCGAATACTTTTGCCTTTTTCTGCGTTTTATTATTGATAATTGTTTAGTCTTTCAAGTTTGGGACGGCGACATGCATTAGGGCAGTCTAAAATATTTAACCGATTCAAATTAGTGAAAAAGCAAACTTCAATTACTCATCTTTAAATATGCGATCTGTGGCTTATTCACAAGATTTACTGAGTCATCTAGCTAGACGTTTAAGCAGCAGAGAGCTGATTTAAAATTGATAAGTATTTATAATAACTGTATCATTATTTGAGGGTCTTATAAACATTTGCATAAGCGCTTTATACTTCTATCCCTTATATGGTGTGGATGTAAATATTTTTTATATCATAAGGCCCTTTGTGAGGTATACAACCTACATTGCTATCCTATCCAACGTGTAAAAATAAAACATAATTTGTCCTACCAGGTTGAAGCCGACAATTTGGGCTTTTGTTCGCTATTTACTGCATCAGGATGCAATAAAGAATCCTTGTATGGCCAAAAGGCTTATAAAGGTAACAATCTGAAAACAAAATAGAGTTTAATTAATCTCCCACGTTAACACAACATTTAATGTATTAAAGGAGTCATTACGTTTAAGTATGTATCTTTGTAAGCCTTAAATATTTAAAAGGGAAAATGTGTATAAATTTTGAATATTAAAAAGTTTTCAATGGCGTCCCTTGAAAACTTACAACGACAAGTTTTTTGCTGCTGTGATTAACTGTTTGCGTGTCTGTGTCTGTGTTTTTTTTTATTATTTACTTTTATTAAGTACTTTTCAATCTTAGAACTATTTGAGAATTTTTAATAGTAATCATTAAAGTATGCAAGCATTTAAGATTGAGGTACAACAATATTTACTATGACTTAAAGTATTGCCACCAACACCCACACATTTCTAGGCGAATCACCCTAAAGGTCAACTTGTAGATGACACTTTAATAATGGAAAATGAATTTTTTTTAAAGACTTATTTTAAATGCAGTTTGTCCAAGGTCACTTAAATATTGTAATAATTTTATTTACTTGCAGATGGAATCTCTTGTACGTGAAATGCAAGATCCAGAGCATGGTGTGCCTGTAAGGCAACAAAAAATGTTTCTAACTTCCATACCCTATGCTTTTATGGGTAAGTATTGCTTTGAAGAAATTCAAATTGATGCAGAGTAATTTTTTTAATTGTGCTCATTTTTTAAGGTTATGATTTAATTGAATGGCTAATGGATCGCTTGCTAATTGAAGAATCTGAAGCCTTAAATATTGCCAATCAATTGTGCTTGCATGGCTACTTTTTTCCTGTCAACGACTCTAAGACACTTACTGTAAAAGATGATTCCTCTCTCTATCGTTTTCAAACACCCTACTACTGGCCTTGGCAACACAAGGCCCCTGACAATGTGGAATATGCCATTTATTTAGTTAAACGATCTTTGCGCAATAAACAACGTCATGCCTTAGAGGATTATGAAATGGAGGCCTTGTCTTCGTTACATAAGAATCTTAAGGGTAAATGGGAGATTATTTCCATGCAGGCTGAGGAGCAGGTTCGTCTGGCAAAAGAGCGTAAAAAGGGTGATAAAATTGTAGGTGACTCACAAGAAAGAGCTTATTGGCGGGTGCACCGTCCACCACCAGGACAATTTACGCCTTTGGAACCATGTCCTGTACCTTCAAGGGACCGTCAAGGTAGCAAGCAAAATAAAAAGAAAACAATTGAGGATAATCAAAGAGAGGTGGACTATTTAAAAAAATCCTTAAATCGTACACGCATGAAAATGTCCCAGGCCTGTGAATCCTTAGTGTTGTATTCGGAAACTTTTTCGGAGTATGATTTCTTCCTGCAACCAGTATTGCCTTCTAATCCTTGGGTCACTGAGGATATCACCTTTTGGCAATTGAATAATACTTTTGTTGACATTCCCACAGAGAAAAGAGTTAAACGTTGGGCTATTTCTATAGAAGAATTGGTATCGGATCCTACAGGTTTGCAAGAGTTTACCACATTTTTGGAAAAAGAATACTCTCATGAAAATATACGCTTCTGGATAGCCGTTAATCGTTTAAGAAGATCGGCTCATTCGCAAGTAGCCAAAAAAGTGCAAGAAATTTATGAGTAAGTTTTGTAATAAAATAAATTGAAATTGAAATTTTTATTTAAGAGAAAAATATTTATTATTTGTTTTACATTTATTTTAGAGAATTTCTTAAGCCTGGTGCCCCTTGTGAGATCAATATTGATGGCAAGACCATGGAAAGTGTTTTAAAAGGCCTTAGCAATCCCTCTCGTTTTACCTTTGATGCTGCCTCCGAGCATATTTACATGCTATTGCTGAAAAAGGATTGTTATCCTCGTTTTATACGCTCGGATCATTATAAACGTTTGTTGGAGACGGGCATACAGCCGGCTCATAAGAAACGTTTCTTTAATTTTGGTGGCGTTGGTGGTGCCAAAAAGAAAATGACTGCCGCCTTGTCCAGCCAACCCAATGTGGGCGGCAATGAGAGTTTTAGCAAAAGTGCCACATCTTCGGCTAATGCCTTTATGATGGCAAGTGCTCCGCCACCGGGTAGCTTGACTAGGCGACGCGGCAGTGATCGCAGCTTAAGCGGTTCAGCTCATGAGTTGGCCGTTATAGGTGTTAGTAAAGACAACGCTTCCAAGGTGCCTCACTCACACTCACAAAGTAATCTCAGTGAGATACCCTACAGGTAAGTTCCATTCCCTCTTCTCTCTCCCTCTCTTTTTATAATAAATTTATTTTCAAATATTTTTATAACTTAGAAAGTGTGTTAATTAAGTAATTTTAGAGCGCTTTTTAATTATTAACAATAAATTAAATTAATTGTTTTTTTTTTGTTTTGGTTAAAAAATCATATTCATTTTTTTTATTAAAAAATATTAAACTAATCAACAACACAATCTAAAAAATTAATTCATCAGTAGTGAAAGCGTATATCGTGGTGACATGCCTTCTTCACAAGAACCACAAGAGCCCATTTGTTGTATTGTGAAAACGCTTTGTACACAAAAGGATCATGGAAATCGTAGTAATTTATCCACATACCAGTAAGATTTCCAAATAAGTTATATTTGTAATTCATCTTACTCGTTTTCTCTTAAAATCTCTAAGTCTCACCTGTTAAATACTTATGTGTGTTTTAAGTTTTTAATTATAAATAAAGGAAACAAATTTTAATAAATGTCTTTTCAAACGTCCCATGTTAAATTGCTTCTATTCTTATTGTAAATCCTTTTAATATTGTTCTTTTATCTTCATTAGTCCTTTTTATGTGCATAGCCAGCTTAATGTATAATATTTCTACTCTATGCACTCAAAAAAATGTAATAAAATCACTATTTCCATAATTTTTTTTTTATTTTTTGCGTGTTTTTTAAATTTTCTATTGTTTTTATTTTATTAAAAATTTTTATATTTTGCAAAAACTTGTTATAACTGTTTAAAAACTTTACTTAACTATGTTTGTATAAGTATGTATGTTTGTTCAATATCCAAAGTTTTTTTTAATTTTAAAACTCGTTTCCTTATCTGAAAACAATTTATAATTAAACATTTTCCAAAAATTTCTTGATGACATACAAAATGCTAGAAGAAGTAAAATGTTGTGTTTCTACTCTATGAAATATTTTGAGGAATAATAAAAGTACATTAAAAAAATTATTTCAAGAACAACGAGTTTGATATATTCGATTTTGTTACGCAAATTTGTAAAAAATTAAAAGATGGAAGCTATTAACCGTTTAAAGCGTAACATTACCAATAATTCCGTATCCTTAACTCCCAAAAATCACTATTTGAGTTATGACGTTGTTCTGTCAAATGAGCGAAATGAATGTTAATATACGTAATGCTAAGTATAAAAGGTTTTCCCATAATGTCTGCTTGAAATTTGTTATCTTGATGGCCCCAAACTAAAGTAAAGCTTCAAATTTATTGTCTCCTTTCCATCAGCCATCGAGTTAAACAAAACTTCGCATGACGCTGTCAGAGAAGCAATATTAATTGCCTCATATTTTGGTAGGAGGTTAACACGAGTTTTTTTGTTCTCTGAAATATTATAGGGTGGGTGAGAAAATTTTCTCCTAAAAAAATACCTTTTGGATAAAATATCGCACATGTATCCCCGAGGGTGAAGGCTATTTGAATTACCGCATATGTATTAAAATATTTCAGTGAATTTAAATGGCATCCACCCTCAGCGACATAGATGTGTGCGACATCTTATCAAAAAGTTATTTTTTGGTAGCAGCTTTCATCAGCCACCCTTTGATTTTAATTCACACAAAATATCTCTTAAACCATCTAAGAACAATTTTATCTGCTTAAGCAAGTTCCTATTGCTCTACATGGTACAGAAGTACGGATCGATCAAGCCTTTTGAATGGTGTGAGCTTTCTTTGCCAAGAAAGGACTCTATAATTTAATTGTTTTCTGAGCCCAAAAAAGCATCTTATGTCATTCGTTTAATTAATGGCGCTACCGAGGCTTACGAACTCCTCTACTCCCCTGAAGTTGAAGCTACCAATATTTGCAGATTGCCCTAATCTCATGGATTATTTGTTATTGTTCAAATTTTTAATCAAAACCCGATTTTTTTTAACTCATGAATTTTTCTCGCAGGTGTCCTTATCATCGACATAGCACCTAGCATGTATCATTTAGTAAAAACTTTCGTGTTTCGATTTTACAAAACATCAAGAACCTTTACCAAAAACATATTGAAGAGTTCGAATCACAAACGTTAATTATTTTTCACCCGAGAATCTTAGTTGGGCATTCCATACCGTCGTCATTGATTGAACAAGAACTACAAATAGTTTTGAAAACTGTTTCTTCCAATAACAACAATATCCATATTTGTCACCAGATTGCCTTGTTCGTTTTTAAGGAGGAAATGCTTTTTCGCAGGCCTCTGTCTGCTGCCTTATATGTTGGTAGAATTTTCTGGTATTTTGACTTCTGAACACCCTGATTTCCTTACAGTCGTGTGTTCCAATTTTTTTTTTTCGTCAGATAAAAAAAAACACTTCTTCTTCCTTTTCTCGCAACACTTCTGCTGGACACTCTGTGGCTGCTGTCTGCAGAGTTGCCTGATATGCTTAATTTTTTCTGCAGTTCGTCGCACGCTCAGTTTTTGTTGGGAGGTTTTCGGTAACCAAGCAAGATTATTGGGCCATTTTCCACCGAGATGGAAATATAGTGCCAGTTGGCGTAGACATCGGGACAAGGAATTCTTTTTTGCAGTTGTTGGGTTCAGGAAAAGGAGTAAACATTAAAATTTTATTGTATCCTCATCTATTTGTTTTCGTACTGTGGCTGCGGTAACACAGTGATTCGAGCCGATATTAGTTTGGCGGATCATTTGCACATTTAACACGCTTAAAGAGTGTGTCCATCCACAACAATATGGTCGATTTGTTTCTTTTTATTCGATCAGGGGATGTTCAAGTCGTTTATTAAATCTGGCGATGTTTGAACATGGTAGAAATAATTTTTACATTTGAAGCTGCGGTGAAGAAGTTAAGTTTCATGCCGTTATCGGCTATATGTTCGAGAAGGCTGAGCTCTTCAACTGTTCGAGCAAATCAGCTTCCCATTCTGTTTTTTGCGTTAAAAAAGTTATTATGATTTAACGTTATGGTTGGGGTAGTGATTAAATACCCATTTTATGCCATCAAAAAAAAACACATTGGCTATCGACTTCCTTTTAATTCATCGTGACTATTTTACAAATTAGGCTGAAACTGTATTTGGCGTAGAGGTGGATTGTAATGACTCGCTCACTCACTGGAGTTAGTTCAAAGACCAGCGATCGAATTCTGCTACTAACAAACATCCACACCCCTATTCTTCTTTGATAATATCTGAATTATATGTGACCTTAAATGGGAGTAGGATCTGATAATGCACCAGCTCTAGAGAGCGCCAGTATAGTCTAAGTACAGATCTGTAAATAATAGTCCTTAAATCATTTGCAATGGTCTCCAATATTAATAAATTTCTCAGTAGAGATTACCAGTCTACTGCCCTGCTTAATTTTTTTAAGTGAGAGGAAAAACTTGCGGCATATGATTATCTACTTCTTCAGAGGATGTTGGAAACAGTTATGCAGTTGATTGCTTAGGCAGGTGAGGTATGACTAAGATTTGTACCGGGTTTTGCCATATTGAAGGCGATCAGTGCCATAAACATTACTTAGATCCTAGTTTAAAAGATATAGTAACGCCTTAAGTGTAAATATTTAACAACTGTGACAGTAGTTTTTGTAGCAGATTAATCGTTGTTTAAAACTTAATGCTTAAAAGAATAAATATTTTTTTAACGAAACCTTTTTATATTTCAAAAGAATTTTCTACTTTTCTAATAAAAAAAACAAATCTTAAAAATAAATGTTTTTTTTTAACTTATCCAAACAAAACAGAGAAACTTCCAAGTCGAAAGCAGTACGTCTAGAGACTACCGTGGAGACAAGTGGTAGCAGTGTTGTATGTCCTTGGGATATACCCGATGATGTTCCACCAACCATACAAGCTCCTAAGCCAGGTAAACAAACAACACCGGTGCAATTATCTGTGTGTCCCTGGGAACAAGAAGACGAACCAGTGCCGGTTCAAAAACCCAGCACACAAAGACTAACAAGGTAATTAAGGCACAATTTTTACTTTCCTTAGAATTTTGTAATAAACTTTCATTTATGGTAAATAAAAAGTACTTCATCGGATAATACGGAAGTTGCTGAACGCTTGCAACGCAATTTGATTATAAGACATCAAAATACCGTTGATAGCGGTGAAGCCGGGATGAAACGATTAATGCCAAATTTCACAGAACAACGAAGGGCCTCAGTGTCTTTTACACCGGGGTAAGTTTGATTAATTTTTTTGTTTAAATAAAATAACTAAAACCATTAAAATCTTGCAGTCGCAACTCAGAGACTTCTAGTAAAACTTCAACTACTCCATCACCTACGGTGGGCCTTAAGCAAGGAGCATTTCCAGCTTTATTTGCTCCTCTACAAGGAGCTCAATATGCCACAGCTGCTGTTGCTGCCTTGGGCAATGTTATGACTACTACCAGTATTGTTACCAAAGATCCCCCTTCTTCCTCGGATGCTGAGATGGAAGAGGAATTGCATAGGCTTTCTCTGTCAGAGCGTAATAGTGAATCCTCGGCGTCAGAATTGCCAGTATTAGCGACGCCCCATCCCACACCAACACCTCCTCCAATTACCAAAATAACACCACCGCCGCCTCTGGCTGAAGAGCAAACACTAGTAACAACCGAAACTCAAACACAGCCAATACTCTTAGAGGGTGATAGTTCAAAGGAAAGTTCGCCTAGCGAATCCTTAATACCTAATGAAGGCGTAATTAACAACGCCAATATTGAAACAGATTTTGAGGCTGAAGTAGATTCTGAAGTTCAAGAAGTACAAATTGAATTGATTGAATCAAGGGAAGGTTATCATAAATTGTGTGAAAGTCAAGAAGAGGTAGACGCCTTCCCACCCACAATACAAATCGAAGACGAGTTAGAAAATCAGCAAGTAAGAGCAGCAGCAGAGACTGACGAGACTATGCTTAGTGAAGATGGAATTGAAGGCAACAAGGATGCCTTATCTAAAAGCTCTTCCACAGAAGTGGCCATTTCTCCTAAGCCTAGCTTTGAGACCGATATGGAAGTTACCCTCTCTGAAAGACCGAATTCTTTATGCGAACAGCAAAAATCCCCCAGAAAAGAATACAGACTTGAAGCTGCAGATGCTGATGAAGACTTGACATCCCTCCCTAAGCCAGCAGATGCCTATAGTACACATGAAGAACTTTCACCCACCACCGATGAGTATCAAGAAGGCCTGCAATTTGGTAATGATGGCAGAGATGATTATGATATTGTCGATTCTGACTCAAATGCAGGTTATATACCACCTGCTCCTACACCGGCACCTTCAATGGCTCCCCTGGCAGAAATGGACACTGATATGGTAGACGATGAATACAGTGAAGATCTTAAGCCCCAAGAGCGTCCACCAGTAGAAAAATATGTCGAGTCGCCTGCTTGCAGTATGCCAAAATGCTCCACCGATGAAGTCAAAAAGAAACGAAAAAAGCGTCACTCAGAAACAAAACGAACAGTCTCAGCTGAGGAAAAGGACAAAGCAAGTACATCGGCAGGTGGCAAAACAGGAGTTGCCGTGAGTACACAAGCAGCAGGAAGCAGCAGTGGCGAGGTTGCCAAAACTGAATCTGATATCACAACTGTTTGTCCCTGGGAAGATGAGTAAGTTAAAAGCTTAAGCATAATTTTTAAAGAATTAGGGGGCAAAAAGATTTTTGAATTATCAAGAGTAATATTTTTTAAATCTATATTTATAAACGAATAGCATTAATTACTGATTGAGTGACTGACTAAAAGACTCGCTAGTAATGCAAAATTAAGAAATATTGGCCCAGATTGAAGTCAAAATTTAACTTAGTGCTAAAAACTTCTTTTTTGACCTTTCGTCTACTAAATGGACAAAAAGGAATTTTTGACATTTTGTGAACTTTTTAAAAATTGTGAAATTTTTGGAGATTTTTGGTGCTTTTTGCGATTTTTGAGATTGTAGGTCTAGAAGAATTAAACTTAAGAATAGTAGTTTTTTTTTAAGCTCCAAATGATACATTTATTTAGGAAATATTGGACAGGTTGAGGTCGAAAGACAACTCAACAACTTTTTGGTATTTTTTTTTGTATTCTTTGGAATTAGGGGACTTATGTTATAAAATTTAGGAATAATGGCCCAGTTTGAAGTCAAAAAACCACTTAGTGGCAATGTGCACTTTTTCAAATTTTTAGTACTTTTTTGAATTTTTTGAAACTATGATATAAAATTAAGAACTATTGACCCAGATTTAGGAGGAAAGTCATAAAAATTAACAAAAAAAATCAACACGGTTCTTTTTAAGATTTGCAGTCCAGAAAAAGTATATTAAGAAACAAAGACCCAGATGAAGGTCAGAAGTCAACGTAGTAAACAAAAAAAAAAAGACCTTTTGTTCGGTACTTTTTTGCCTTTATGCTCTTTTAAGGATATGAGTCTAGATATATGTATAAGGATAAAGAGTGATGCTAAAAGTCAACTAAGTGGACGAATTGTATTGTAAGAGTGGTATCGGCCTTTTAAAGTTTTTCATTTCAAAAAATACAATAAATAAATTTTTTACAGGTTCGGCACACAAATATAACGCTCATACTTGTTAAAAATTAGTTTTAATTTTTTATTTGTTTATTTATTTATTTTGAAGTAATAAAATATTTTCAATAGATTATACATATTGTTTTTTTTATTTTTTTCAGAAATGTTACCACCAGTGATGGTACTTTTACCAAAACCTATGCCACCCTTGGGTATTTATGAATAAAACCCAACATTTTTCGTAAAGTGGTCAATAAACTACTTAAACGTAAAAGCCATAAAAAATGACACAAACAACCCGTATTTGCTAAAAACTAATTTACTAAGAAATATAGTAGGTTTATAGAAAAAAATGTTGTTAAAGAAAATAAAAAAAAGGTTTATTGATAATATGTAATAACAAAAATTTATAGGAAACATAACTAATAAAAAAAAATTAGTTTATAGTAATAAAAGAAAGAAAAAAAAATAAAAATATAAAAATTGGTAAATTCAAAGTAGTAAAGGAAATAATGAAATTCAGAAGCTTTAAATGCAAGGGTATTTAATGATTTGAATTGTTAAGTTATAATTATTTTATATTTATATATTTTTTTTTAAAACACAATAAAGGTACTGAAGTTGAATAGATTTTTAAGGCGAACGTTTAAAAAATATTCCGCAAAATTTTGAGCATTGGATATTATAATTTTAAAAGCCATAGCCTTCCCTTGGGATAAGCTATCAGAGATATACAATTTTAATTTTTTATATTTTTTTAATTTTTATATGTTTTGGATAAACTCTTAAAAGAGCTCACGGTAGTAACTTAAACTAGAGCAGCATAAACTTGAAAGATTGAAAATGTTTGTTCTGACCTTAATACCTAAAACAAGTTTATTGTGTGATTTTAACAAAATTTATATTTAAGGAAAAATTTGGAAAAGTACTACAATTTAGTAAATAGGTTTTTGAAAATAAAGCAAAATGGTTTAATAGAGTCTGTGTATTTGGCCTATACACAAATGTGCTAAATAGTCTGACCTTAGGTAACCAGAACTATTGGGCAGGGTAGAAGGGTGATAAGTTTGAGCAGGCTTATAAATATAATTATTCAGAGAGCAATTACAGTTGGGTTAAATGTGGGGAATAGAAGAGGTTTAATGTTTTCTTTTTCTCCACATTCATTTATTGGGAGGTATATACATATGTACATATATGCACCTTAGGAATTCTAAGGTATAAAATTTACGTTAATTCGCGTAAGAGATAAAGTTGTCCGCACTATTGCTAAGTAAAAAAAACTAAGTAAGCGTACCAAAAAAAAAGTAAAGCCTTTGGTGGGTAAAAACTATAGCAGCAGATTAATGAGGTTTTGAAGTGGAAAGCCTACGGGATTTTAAAACAAAAGTAAATCATATACATTAACTACTTTAGTTAATTTAATTAAGCGGGAGTAATGAATATGATGTTTTATAATTATTGGTTTAAACTCTAGTTTGAGAAAAGTAAATAACAAAATATTAAAAGATTTTTTTAAATATTAATTTTTCAATACTGAGTGAGTCATAGCTCAGACGCCAGAGCAAAGCCATAATTAAAAAAAGCTATTTCGAGAAAAATGCGTTTGAAGTTTTCGATTTGCTAACATGTACTAGAAGAGAAACAATCAAAGGATAAAATTTAACACAGCATAACGATAATTTCAAAAATGCATTTTTTTGTTATGACGTTGTTCTAGAGCAACAATTTGAATGGCTGAGTAGAAAAAAATGTAAACAGGATTTATGTTGATAAAGATTTCCAAATATTCAATTTTAAATAGTTTCATTTTATAGGCATAAGTTAAAGCTATAATTTGCAGCCCACGATATTTAAAAAACATTGGGAAAATGTTGTATTAAACATTAAAACATATTTACAATTTCGGCGAACTACAACACGTTAATCAAACAAATGTTTTCTTATTTTAAATGTCTACATACATATGAGGGTTTTCAACAGTATTAACGTTTCGGTAATATATTTTTTAGTTTATTTTTCATTATTTGAAATAGATATTAATGCAAAAAAAAATTGTCGATTAGTCTTCTTTCAAAGTTGTTTTCTTTTTTTTTAATTAAAAGTCTTTTTTTTTTATGTAATTTTAAGAAAATATAACAGTTTAAAAACTGTTATACAATTTTATAATTTTCAAACGTGTTTTAAAAGTTTATTTATACATATATGTATGTATGATAGCAATTTTTACTTTTAAATCTTGAACGTATATTCCAAAACTATGCACACTGAAAAGAAACAATATATTGGAAACATTTAAGTGCATACAAAAATCAAACCCAACATAAAAGATAAACCGAACAACCGAAAAGTATTATTTTTGTTCACCTTGTTTTGTTTTGTTTTCACCTTAATTTAATCTGACCTGTATCAAGGAAGAGGCACTTAACAAACAAAAACTGAAAATTTTATATATTTAACAAATTCATACTTAACAACTATGATTGGATTATTAAAAGTTTGAGAGTTTCTTATGATAAAATTTTCAAATAAGCCCTCACAAACCTACAAAATGTTAGCCTTGATTAACAAGACAATATTGTTTAAAGTTAAAGCTTAAAACATCTGTAAATATAATTTAATTTGAATCAGGGCTTAATTATAATTTAAAAATTGCTAAAAAAATTATTTCAAATATTTTGGAATTTTATGTATGAGAAAACACAAAACACTTTGCTGAGTTTAAGACGCTTTAAAATTACATTTTTTGTAAAGAAATAATATGTAAACACAAGTTAGATAAATATATCTTATATAAAAATAATTTTAAATTAAATTGTAAAATGGAAATTTCTTTTTAAAAAAGAAAGTCTTATAGATAATATCTCTATGTCGTGCATGCTTTACAACAGAGCCCCAAAGTATGCTACGAACTTTCTTTCTTAAAAAAATCCAAATTGAAGTTTTCATTTTACGATAAACAGTAATCAGTAACTACATATAATGTACAACTTAGTAAAAAAAAATATAAATTTAATACTTAAATTAAATGTAGTAATAAAAAACAAAGAAACAAAAATTGTGCAGAAACAATTATATAAATATATTTGTAGTAAAATATTAAAACCATATTCTATATGTATGAATTGTTGGTGTCTATAAAAGTTATTCTTTATATGCATATATAACAAGTAGGCAAAAGGAAAAAAAAAAATTAGATAAAATATTTAGTATGCGACTAAAAAAATATTAATTATAAAAAAAGAAAATAAAAAATAAATAAATAAATAAAAGGAATATAAAAATAAGAACAAGAAATTAATAAACGAATTACGCATATGCATGGGTAACTCAATGTACTAATGTATTTTGCATGCATTGCTATTGTTACAAGAAAAGCTAAATAAATATTAATGAATCATGCTATTACATACTTAATTAATATTAACTTAAACCTTAAAATCATAAATTATTATAGTAAACAATACTTGAAGAAAACTGCTTGCTTGTGTTTAAAAAAAAAATATTTTTTTTAGTTTAAACAAAGATAATGTTTTAAGGCGTCTTTTGCTAAGCAATTTAATATATGTGTTTTTAACAATTTTTTTTTAAATTTTTTTTTAGAAATTTTAAATAGTTTTAAAGCACTGTACCAAAATTAGAAACGTGATTAAATGAAATATAAATTTTCTAATGAACAAAACCATTTCTTTAAAAAAAAAAGCGGCAGTAAATAAAAAAACTTTTAAAAAGCTTACAAATTTAAAAAATTAAACCTTTGCTATATTTTGGCATAGAATAAACAATTTTAAAATAAAAAATAAACGAAATTTCATACAAAATAAATATTAAAATCTATATAAAATTTTGAAATTATAAAGACATGCACCCATTGTTTTAGAAAAAACTATGTACTCAATTCGAGGACGTACATATCTTTAAAGAAGCAAATTCAGCTGCAAAAGGAGAACAGATATTTAAACAAATAAAAAAATAGGAGTATCTGTTATTCTTATAAATCATTTTTTTTTGTTTGGCATCACTGCTTTAGCTAAAAACATTAAACTTTTGCGTTTTTGGAGACTCATTGTTTAGTGATAATATTAGGAAATTTTTTTTAATAAGAAAACGCTAAATCAGGTATTGAGAAATATTTTTTTATGGGTTGCATTGTCATTTTAAAGTGAAAGTAAGCTAAAACGAACACACATGCACTTGCATTACAGTTTAAAAAAGCAAGATGCCAGATTCATTTATAAAATTTTCTAAATATTTATATAACTTTTTACCACCATATTGTTTACAATTTTTTAAAAAAATAAAAGTTTATTTAAGTAGTGCTAAATGGTTTTTTAAAGTAATGAAAATAACAGCCAAGTTTTTTAGAGAAATTTTTTGTGTTATACACAATTTTAAAAAGTCTTTTTTTAAGACCTTATCTCGTAACACGCTACGCATTAAAATAAAAACAACTGTTTGAAAAAAGAAAAATGTTAAAAATTTCTTAATATATTTTGTAATTGTTTTAAGGCATTGCATTTCAGAACCTGAATTTTTTAACTTTAGTAATGGTTGAAAAAACCTAAATAAAAATCATGCAATAGAAGCCACTTACAAGGATTTAGTAAAATGACTACCATTTGTTAATGGTAATTTCTTGAAGGAACTAAAATAATTGAATATTACGTATATATGTAATAGAAGTATTGTATATCTGTGCATAGCATGTTGAAAGGAAAAAAACACAAAAAAATCTAACAACTCCCAAACAAAAACAAAATAAAATAAATTTTTCCTTTTGATTAGGTTCGTTATCACAAGGAAAAATTTAAACAATAATATTAAAACTACCAAATCATAAAGTTGAAAAAAAACATATACAGAAATTAAAAAAATCGGAAGAGTTTAGCCAAAAAAACATAAATTCTTAAAATATCTATTTATGAATAACTTAGTGGAAAAAACCTAAATATTAAAATGAAACCACCGTTTGAAGATGAACAACTTATTAAAAGCAAAAAAATATCTATTTTATTTTAGAAACAAACATAAAAAAAAGAAATTATTTATTTGTTTTAATATTTTGTTTTTTTCATTAAACTATAGATTATTATCCTTTCTAATACCTTAATGAAACTGGAAACGGGTTAGAAATAAAAATAATAAAATATATAAAAAAAAAATCTTAGTCTATATAATTAAAAAATATGTTACTAACAATAAAGTAATTAAAACAAAGAAAACATATTTTTAATTTCAAAATTAAAAAATATTGTATTACTTTAGGAATATAGTAAAATATTAAAATTGTTATTCTTAAAAAGTTTATAAAATACGTATGTTAAGTCTTAAAAAAATTTTTAATTAAAAAAATAAATAAAAACTCATAACAGGTACCGCCACAAAGAAAAAATATTTATTCCTTAAAAAACAAAGTTATCCTTAAAATTCAAAAATTAAAAAAAAAAAAATACAGAAGGTTACTAAAAAATATTACATGTTCCATTTTTCTCATTCTATCAATAATAAGTATCTTCTTTTAAACTCTTTTTTTTTCTTTGCAGTAAAAACAAGCTAATTGCTCTTAATATCTTTAACAAATTGAACTTAAAAAAGTTAAAAAAATTTAAGAAAAAAAAGTAATAAAAAATTATTTAAAAAATTATTTAGCGTAAAACATAAAATGTAGACTGTATTGCAAAAAAAAAAATTAAATAAAATATTATTATGTCCTTAAATATTATAAAATAAATTTAAATAAATAAAATGCTTCAAACAAGCTTTTATTGTTGACATAAAAGGCGAATATTGGTTTATTAGAAATATATTATATATAGAATATGAATATACATGCATTCAAATGTACATATGTATTAAGCAAAAGTTAAAAATAAAATTTTATTTAAAAATAAATTAAAAAAAAACAAATATAAAAAAAATTAAATAAATCAAATAAAGTGTGAAAATTATAAAAAAGTACAATAAATAAAGAACAAGTGCGTAAAAGATATGTGTTTTATTTTGGTTTGGGATAAGTTTAATGTACACACTTTAGGGCAGTAAGATAAATTTTGATCCTTGTTTTTAACACGTAATCACGCTAAGAAGAAGTAAGAAAGTTAGAGTCGGTCATGCCCGACCATACAAATTTTACATCACAATTTGTTTTATATTAAAAATCGCGTTTACACTTTTTTGGCTTAAGCGTGGCTAAATGTAAGAAGATTGTAATAGATAAATCGAACTTGGTTTAAGCAAATCCGTACTCACCGTACACCTGACACCGCTACGGCTTGATTTAAGTAAAGATTGGTTCGGTGATTTATTGTGTGTACCTGTGATTCTGCGTAATGAATTGATCTTTTAAAATAAAGAAATCATAAAAAAAATAATCCGCAGAATGTTTGAGGTAAATAGCTCAGCAGTTTCAGAAATTTTATAAAATTGGCTGCTTCTGTTACCACCAAAAAAATTTTTTTCTAAAATGAAGGTTATGCTATACTATAGTACTTTGCAGTCATTTTGAGGTAACAATTAGGGGATTCACAAGTTCTCCTATTATATATATTATATATTATAAATATATTATATATAATATGACAATAGGACAATATTGTTATAAAATTTCACAATGGTTTTGTTGTCTTTCATACAAAAATAGTTCTTTAAAAGTACCACGTCGTTTAATATACTTATTAAATTATCACAACAACTCCATTTACACTTGCGCCGAGAGTCCAATAGTTGGTAAAGGTTGTTAAACCATTGTCAAAATTTTATGACAATATGACAATAGGACAAATAGAACTCCTTGTGAATCCCCTAAATACAAATATTTTAGAAATACCAACTGGTATTAGTATGGCAGCCTTTTCTACACCACCTTTTTTAGTAAGAGCATGAACCTGTTATGCATTAGATTAAGGGTTGCCCAATCGATGGCATATGAAAATTCTGGATTTGAACGAACATCCGTTTGTTGAAGAAATCTCGGCTCTAAAGCATAATTTTTTATGTTTTCTTAAAAATTTTAACTGTTCTATTTGGGTATATCTTAAACCGGCCTATACAACTTTAGCTTAGAGACCATCTAATTTAAATGCAAGCGTCCTTGAGAAAGTGCTATTTTATTTTGGAAATGTAATACAATTCGCAGAAAAAATATGTAGGTATTTGGTTATGCGGTTTCTTATTTGCTTCATGGAAATTTTTGAAAAAATTCATAAAAATTTATCACTGATGCATCTGTCTTCCAAATCCGCAATCTATTTTTTGATATCTCGAGTATACATCAAGGCTCGAACATTTTTTATATCCATAACTTCGCAGCTTACTTGGGGTTGTTTTTCTCAATTATTCATTTCTTTCAGAACTTAGAATTTAACTACAAAACTACAATGAAACTAAGGGCTTTATTACATTTCTCAATGATTGGACACTATTTTTTCCTTTAAATACATGCATATGTACATAAAGGCTCATAGATAAAATATAAAATAATACGTGAAGTTAAAATACCAAAAGAATGGTTAAAATTAAATATTTAAAACTTTTAATCGAAACCGTAATCAATCCTATGGGCTTTGTCTGATTTATCAGTAAGAATTCTGATAAGATGTTTTCGATCAAATTTTGCAAAAGTCTAACTAATTAGTAAAAACATTATTAAAGCAGTTACATAAACACCTTTTTAACGCGTTTAAAAGATGCAGATAAATTTAACATGTGGGATGTAACTTATTTTCTTTAGTATTTTTACATTACAAAACAAAATTCGTGAACAGAAAAGCTGCTATTGCTTTTACATGGAACTTTATTACCTTTAAAAAGCTGCAAAAATGCTTGCAAATTATAAGTGCTAAATTCCATAGTTAATCAATTTTATGGTCCTTTCTACTTATGCCAGCCTTATTCTTTTACAAATTAGTTATGGCTTAATATGCTGAATGCAACTGCTATAACAATAACTTTTAAAGATATTGTTTAAAAGCCACTGCTGAAGTTTAGCAGTGGCTGTTAAACTTATGGTATATAAAGCTTTTATTACAGGAAGGTTCCAGTATTTACCAAAATTAAGTAACATAAGCTTTAGGCTCATTTCCCCTCAAGAGTTTTTAAACTTTGAAGCTAAATTTGCAAGGAAGACAAAATCAAGTTCCACGGATTAAGGGGAACCTTTTTAACATTTCTTATTTTTTTTTAGTGCTTAAGTATATGTATGTATGTATGTATGTATGTATGTACATATTTATAAAAACTTTTACATTAGATTATTAAAATTAAAAATTAAACTAAAGCCAAATAAATAGAAAATCTTAGAAGATATAATAAAGTTCAAATAAATAAATATGTACATATAAATAAACATTTTAAAAATTTAAATAAAAATATTTTTCCCCCCTTTTATTAATGATGTTTGCCTGAGCAAAAAGCATATAGCGATTGTTTTGTAAAACTAAAACTGAAAACTTAATTGCCTCGGTTTTGAACTCAATTAAGGTTTAACTAAGGATACTTTTTTATTATTTCTGAATACACATTTATTGTCAAAATAATATATTCGTGTTTTTTTTCCTTGAGAAGGTATGTTGCTACATATTTTGTGTTTCAACTTAACACCACTGTTTTCAGTTATGTTTATGTTCCATAAGCAAATTAATGCTCTATAATTATGAACTTTATTCCTGAGCTTATCAAAAATCGTAGTTATTGTTTATTTTTTTTTTAATTTTTTATTTTTAGCGCAAACAAATTTAACATCTAAAAAAAAGTGCCAAGTTTTTGAACGCAGTTTTCTACCCAAATTTATTCTGGAAAATAAAATTTTCTCTTAATAAATAAATATATTTTAGTTGTCCTCTTTGTCTTACCGTAAAACTATTTATATTATGTGACCTTAGTTTAACAATCACGTTTGTAATTTTTCAGTTTTATGATTTTCCAACTTAAAGAAGATCAATTGTATCTTATTTAAAAAAATACTTTTTTTGAAGTCTGCTTAGTTGACTTTTAACCCTAATTTGGATCAATAGGCTTTTTGGTCAATTCTAAACCTTCACCAATAGCCATTCACTCATAATCTACAAAGATGCAAAAAGTAGCAAATATGGGGAAAAAATTATGTTTTTCTTAAAAATAGCTACAAATTTTGAGTAATAATAGAAAATTGATTTTCATTTTCAATAACTAAAATCCCGGTATCCAAATATTTTTTTCAAATTTGCTCTGATAAAGATTTTTTGCAAAATTGTTAATCAAAATCGCAAAATAATATAAATTTTTCACTTAATAAAGAATACTAATAAAACAATAATGACAGTTAATATACAAAGTCATATTTTTTTGTTCAAAAAATTATCTATATGGTATCTGAATGGACTTCAATAAATTATTTATTGAAACAACAAAACTTTTCAACAAACCTTTTTTTTAAAACGAGAAATATTTAATTGAAAATTTAAAAGAATTAATAATTATGTTTATTAAATCAAATCTTTTTTTATTTATAGGGTGTTTTATAGGTCTAAGTTGGTCCATTTGGATTTCTTTGGTTCTTACACCGAATCATCAGTAGAGTTTAACCCAATTTTTAAAAAACCTCACTTCAATGTTATGCCTTTATATACAAACTTCAATAAACTTATGGAGAATTACTATAAACAAGCAAAAAATATTAAAGAGTTTCTTAAAACAAGTATTAATAAAAATATAGTTGAGTCAATTAAAAATTGGAGTTCAACATTGTTTTTATTTAACATTGTTTTATTGATTTTAAATCTTGTCTATTTCTGTATAAGAATTAGAAGTTCAACTCGAACCTAAAAGAGCATTATGGATAGCCAACTTAAGTCAAAATAAGGGTGAGAATTATAAACAGAAAAGTAGTAAATCAGTTACCTTTTTACTTCTATTTCCTAAACATTGGTTTAAAATGATCATTTGATGAATAATATTTTTTGCTTTGGCAGGTTTGGTAAAATTATTTCACTTGTCACCTTTCCTAAAAAGCCGTCTTTGAAGAGAATATTGTGTTGTGGATAAGTTTTGTATTAAAAACGAGCAAAAAACGAATTACATAAATAAAATACTTTACACATTTTTAATATTATTTTATAAAAATTCACAGTTTTGAAAGCTCAAAGTTTAGGGTCACACTTGTTGCAGTCATTATAGTTGAATACTTAAGGCCGCACCGTGACTGACAGTTATTGCCTTTTTAAATTTCCAATTTAAAATATTTAAATTACAACAACAAAATGAGTAAAATATACAAATTTACATATATGTAAATGTTTTCAGGTATGTGCCTAAAAATTTAAATAAAAATTAATTAATTGTTATTTGTTACAAATGTTAAAATGGAATTACCCTCATATGGACATATGTATGTATGTAAGTATGAACAAATTAAAATTAAATCAATAAATTTTTATACCCTTCACATAGTGATAAAGGTATATATCAGTTTGTCATTCCGTTTGTAGTTTCTTTATTATCCATTTGCGACCCCATAAAGTGTATATATTCTGGATCCTTATAGATAGGGAAGTTGATATAGCCATGTCCGTCTGTCCGTCTGTCTGTCTGTCTATCTGTCTGTCTGTCTGTCTGTCTGTCTGTGTGTCTGTCTGTCTGTCTGTCTGTCTGTTGAAATCAAGTTTCCGGAGTCAGGTAAAAAGATACAGACCAGTTAATGGTGTCAAACGATTAGAAATATCCCGCTTACAATCGCTATTTAAAATCAGCAAAATCGGTTCACTATTGACCGAGATATAAGCGAAAACCCAAAACAACCCATTTTGTTTAGGACTAAATCAATGCATATATCCCTATATAAATATCTCAGTAAGTATAGTCATTATTGCCACAAAGCTTGGCACGGATACTCCTAAAGTAGGCACCTAAATAATGGAAAAATTTTTTTCAGATAGGATCGGGGGAAGTGGTAGTTTTCCTATAATTGCACAAATTCGGTGAAATATTTTATGCGCTATATTTCGGAAACTATAACAGCTATCGACTAAAAATGTTCTACAAAAAGTAATTGTTTAATAAGACCTACATTTTAAAAAAAAAATTTTTGGGTGGAGGCAGAAAATGGGGTAGCTCCCATACAAATTTACAACTTTTATTAAATTTTCGATACGCTATATCTCGGAAACTGTAATAGATATAAAAATAATATGTTCTACAAAAAGTAATTTGACAACAAAGCCTACGCTTTAAAGAAAAAAATTTTTGGGTGGGGGGTGAATATGGGGTAGCTTCCATACAAACTAATAGTTTTTATGAAACTTTCTATACGTTATATCTCGGAAACTAAAACAGCTATAAACATCAAATGTTCTGCAAAAACGAATTGGACAACAAAACCTACACTTTGAAGAAAAAATTTTTTGGTTGGGGGCAGAAAAAGGGATAGCTCCCATACAAATTAACAATTTTTATGAAATGTTTGATTCGCTACATCTGGGAAACTATAACAGCTATCGACTTTGAATATTATACACAAAGTAATAATCAAATATTTTATACATTTTGGAAAAAAAAAGTTGGGATTGAAACATCCCATAAAAATAAACAACTTTTATTAACCTTTTAATATGAGTAATGTCGAAAACTTTTAAAACTCTCGACCTCAAACCTTCTTCATCTATTTCTATTATTCATACGAACGTTAAAATTTTTTAAAGTTTTTTTTGGACTTTAAAGCTCGAACAAGCTATTTTTATTATATTATTTGCAGTACAAAATAACTCGGCTGGGTATATTAAAAGACCAATGTGAAGGGTATATAAGATTCGACACAGCCGAATATAGCGCTCTTACTTGTTTTTATTAATATCTAAATTGATTTCTACTTGTTCCTGTAGAACTAACTTACTTAAAGGAATTTAATTATATTCTCTCTCTCTCCCTCTCTTTCTGCAAAAAAACATACGAAAATAAAACAACATTTTAATATTCCCAGAATTTACGGCCACATGACAATAGAACACGTGGTTTGCAGACTTTACCATTAAACTGTTCATTTGTTTATTTTTATTTTTATTTTGTTTTTGGTTTTATGTTTGTTTACATTTGTCCTGTTCTCCGTAAGAACTTTATTGCGCATACGGTCAACGAACATGTGAAAAGTTGCTGGTAAATTTTGCGTTAATAAGAAGAAGCATAGAAATGATATAATGATAATCATAACAATAATATAACAGAGCATGCAATAAGCCTTAGCCACAAATATGAAAACATACTTTTTGTTGTGCGACATAAGTTATGTCACATAACATGTGCGTGAATTGCCCTGGAAGAAGAGAGTAAAAAAATAACATTAAAGGAGTTAAAAATTATTAAGTGAGAGCAAAAATTATGTTAAAGCATAACTTAATTTGAGTTTGCCTACACAATATTGTAAGAAATCCGGCCTATGGTTAACAAAATAAGTTGTTTCCTTTGTATTTTTAAACCTTTTTTGAAATTTATAAACACGCGTTATTGAAAAATCCAAAATATTTACAATTTTTTTTATTTACATACTTCTATTTTATCATACAGTGTGAAAATAAAAGTCAGTCAAGTTGAAGGAAGAATTACATACATATAAGGCATTAGTAGTCCCAATTATTTTTCTGGGGGTACGTTTGTATTGGGGCTATATGAGCAAAATAATTGACCATTCTTACTTGGATGTAATAGTTTATGACAGGGAAGGCCATAAGGGCTAACTAAATAGCCTAATATGCATTTACGGGCATGATAACACATCCTATAGTGCAAGTCAATATCTATATATCAGCCCTACTATAAAACTTGATCACAGATTAAATAATTGAGCAATGCGATGAGAACCGGCCGCACACTATTATTGTCTGGCTTCATACACCTAACGTTGAGATTTTTTTGAGGAAAGTAACCTTTATAAATGCACTAAGACTTTCGGACTTGTCGAGTATGCAATCCGAATATTTTGTGGAATATTTGGGAATTTTGGCCCAGCTCTTAAGTGAGCCGATAATCGTTAAAATGCAGCAGGTCAACGTAATACGGCAGAGCTTGAAGGTCTGCATTGGCGAAAGAAGCCAAAGGGTGACCAAAAATGAATGAATACCAAGAATATAATGAACAGTTTTGGCTTACGTATGGCTGTATGTAGGGAAATAATGAAACTGGCGTGGCCACTTGTGACTCAAATAATCCCCGAGTTTTTCCAAACCTTGCACACTCAATTAAATATGTTTTAAGTAAAGGCTTACGCCATTTTCAATTTGCGGCAGAAACCTAAAATGCATAAATCAAAAAGTTGTTTATAAAATATTTTTTAAGTTTGTGTAGAGAGAAGGAAGGGGGGGCAATAATAAAATCTGGGAGATTTGTTCTTCCTACGCCAATGTTAGGAAGGGCCTCTGAGTCAATCAGTAGTATGAAAATAAAAGCAAAAAAACATTAAATTTTTTAAAATAATTGTTTCTGGGTTTTACTTTTCGTATAGGATCTACTTCTGTAAGCCAAATTAATCCAAGTAAACATTTAAATCGTTATCTAGTAATATATGACAATAATTTTGTTACATATAGCGAACAACCCATTAATATAATCAGTGCAGGGGTTTCTTTAAAACCAGTACTTTTACGATTGCAAGACATTAGTTTAACTTTCGTAAATAATATTTTAAAACGAAAATATTTAACAAAACAACCGCTTTGTTTACAAAGTTTAACATTAAGAGAGTTAGCAAAAAACGGTTCATTAAAAATTTGGTTAAACAAGGGCAAGAGAGTAAAAAGCAAAAACTGCTAACATTTATGTTTTAAAATGTTTTAAAGAACCTAAACAGCATCCTTGTTAAGAACAGTAAACAAGTTGTGTTGGATGTGTTAGTGTATATCTCGTTGTTAGACCAACTCTGTCGATTGGTAAAATTAAGGTTTGTTTGTGTGTTGTTTCGCGTAAGTGTTAGTGTAACTGTATTGAGTTTGGCATGCATAAAGATAATAATGATGATGTTGCCAAAGTGCTGGCTATGTATGTGTGCTGTTTAACATTTCTTGGCATCGTTTGTTAAAAAGTAACGGGGAAAATATTTACAATAATAAAATTTAGTTAAGAACGTGGGCTTGAACGAGATGGTTCGCTTTTAGTCTTTAAATAAATTGAAAAAACAGTCAAATGTTAAAGAAAATGTAGTGGAAAAATATACATATATAAAACTTGTGATGGTATAAAAATTTTTAAAACCAAATAGTATCTTTACAAAGCATATTTTAAATGTATAACGAAAAGCTTCTTATCTTTGCCAGTGATTTGGAAAAAAAGAAAAAAAAAATAGTGAAAGAAAAAGATTAATCTTTAGCAATAATTTTTTCTGACAACTTTTCAAAAAAAATATAAGGGAGAAAATTAAAGAAGAAAATAAAGCCCCAGTGAAGTAAAATAAAATATAAGTAGCATAGTTGGCAAAATATTAAGGTTTTTTGAAGAAAAAAATAAATTAACCAATAATATTAAAAAAAGTATAAATAATGGAAAATGCATTGAAGTGTAAAGTGAATTTATTTTGAAAATAAATAATCTAATAAAACTACAACCAAAAAGGGGGAAAAATAAGCAAAATAACGGCAGCCGTCTTAAATCTGCACAAGAAAGAAAAAGTATGTGAATTTTTAATATATAAAATCAAATTAGTTTCAAATAAAATTTATTAAAAATAAGATATTTTTAATTTGGTAAAAAAGCTTATGATTTATTGAAACCCACATAGGAAATGAATTATAAAATAAAAAAAACAGAAAAATTCTTTTAATAAGCAAAATAAAGTTTACAAGTATTAAACAGTTTTTATATATTTGATTTGGTTCAATACCAATGTCTTTAAAGAAATGCATTAGAAATTTTAGCAAGACTACTTGTCCCATTTTCCCATTTTTAAACTCAACTTAATGTTATTATTGTAGAGCAAACCAAAATACGGACTTTACCCTTATTCTTTTGGTTTTTAAGTTCTTCTGTTTCAACTTTATTTATTGTGTTTGCCGTTTTTAGCTTTAAGGCTTTTTGGATAGGAAACCTGTACTTAACGCTCTATAAGCAATTAGAAAATATATTTTTGTGTAAATAAAGCAGAACCAAATGCACAAAGAAACTAAATTAAAAACAAAAACTTAAATTGTAAATCATAGTAATTAAAATTTCGGAGGTTTTTTTTGGAAACAAAATTGCTTATGCAAAAAAAAAATATTTTTTTTAAGCTAAATGATTAATGAGCAATTGTTCTTAAATAAAAATAAATATTACTCATACGCCTTCGTTAGAGATAAATCCATACATGATGCTGCTGAGGGTAAATATTATTTTTATCTGCTGAATTTCATACAAATGCCCACAATTATATCATAGAAATTTCTCAAATTAGTCCTTAAAAACCTTACTATGCATTTAATGCGCGGGGCCAATGACTTTGTTTAAATTGGAAATCAATAATAAATATGTGCAATTCCTGTAAAAAGTAACGTAACGCCAGATGGAATATATCATTTTTCGCAGGGAAAAGCTTAATTGCTTTTTTTTGCTGTTAAAGTGAAATCAAAGAAGCGGCTTCTTTCAAATTATGTTTGTACATATATATGAAAAATTTTAAGTCCTCTCTGAACAAAAAAATATATTCCATCTGGCGTTAAGTGTTAAGCTTATATAAAGAAAAAGAAAATATGCTATAAATTTGTAAAGTATATGCATACGGAACATATTTATTTAATCTAAATTTTGAGGAAAAAATTTAAATAAACGCTAACTCAGGATCAGGATATTAATACTTGGAAATATAAAAATTTGGTGCTAGGGTATACAATAAAAAGGCGCTGCTTCTGCCTTCAACATTGAAAAAATTGAACGCTGTCAGAATAAAATTCTTAGAATGATAAACGATGCTTCCTGGTATATTAAAAAAGAAACATACACTAGTTAAATGTACAATCCAAAAATATGTGGACAAGTATATAAATAAGCTAGAAAAAACACACTCAAATGCGTTCGCTCGAAACATTTTGCAGCATAGTAGACACTCTCACCTGAAAAGAAGGGATACTACGCCTTTTAGATGAAACTGTTTAATTAATATTATTATGAGAACTATGGATTTTGCCTGACACTGGCTGGAATAATATTTATTACAAAGTTTTAAAAGTTCGCATAAGCGAAGACTTAATAATACAAATATGCAAAAAATATATATATTTTAAAAATTTCTGGATACACAAAACAATGAAATGTTCGTGATTTTTAAAATCAACTTTGCATCAGTTTATAAAATCCTATTTTAAAATAAAAACGAAAATCAAAATCTCTTTTTTTCTATTTCTAAAAAATCGAGTTTGATCGTCAAGGTAATTTTTTTCTATAAACGTTTTCTCGTGAAATAAAAGTCCCTTATTGGCCTTTAAAATATTTCAGAAGTTTTTTTTGCCTTATTATTTTTAAAAAATAAAATTTTCCGTTTAATATTTAAATGCACAAGCTTTGTTAAGAAATATATTTCTGGACAGACATTTTCACAAGCAAAATAAAACTTCTTAAGCTTTTGTTTTCCCAAATTTTTATTAATATGAGAACAATTATATAATTATGTATTTTTGCCATCCAATCTAGTCTTAAATCTACATATTCAAAGATTTTTACACACAAGAATTTTTTGCTCATGTTTATTTTCTAAAATTAAAAAACTCTTGTTTTTTGATTCTAAGAATTACCCAAGCATTCTTTAACTGACTCAGGAAGTGATTTGAATTCGATCACCACCCTATGGGGAAGTGGACTAATCCAAGACTACTGACATGAACGGCTCCTTAGGGTAGGGACTGGTTATAGTTCTTGCACTTTATATGAAGAAAACCTGTCACTTTTACATTGCGTTGTTATTAGAGGGGGCAATTGGTTCAAAACTAATACCACAGAATGGGTCACAGGCCAATCCTATATAGCCAAATTTTGCCCTAATTGTTGAAGATCCTGTTCAATCTACTTTCTTTGTACTTACGCGTGTGCGTGTAGATATATAAACAAATGTATGTTAATGTGTAGGAACCAGTATTTCTATTTTTCCCCTAACCTCTATATCACCTTTTAACCAGTTATTTGATGTGTACCTTTTTAAAAGATCACGACCAATAACTTTTGTCCAATTCATGTTTTGTACCTGTAACAGGACAAGTACGCCGTCCAATTGCCACCCATCTCCCGCAGGGACACAAATCCCTGAAATTGTGGTGATAAAATTTTAGCCTTTAATTATATTTTATTAATTAAAGTATGTCCGCTAAAATTTAAAACAAATGTATAGATTTCGCTTTTTTTAAAGTAGACGTATCCTTTTGCTCAACTAAAAGAGTTTTAGACAATTCATGTTGCATTTTTTACTATTTTTTTCTTAAAATTATTATTATTAAAAAAATAAAATAATATGAAGAACATATGGAAGGCTAGTTCTTTACCAGTTAAATAATAATAGATACATTTTATCACTTTAAAATAACTCCTTCTTTTGTTGGCCACCTGATATATAAAACCTTAAAATGACGACTCTGAGCAAAATTTATATTCCTTAATATCAATCTTTTAAAAAACTACAAAATAAATAAGATCAATGGAAAAAGAAATGAAGTAAAGCTATAAGATTCATCAGAATGGAATAACCCTGTAACAATCAAAAACTTAATATAAAAAATATAAACAGCAATTTTTTTAATTAGTTTCAAATGAATTAAGCTTAAATTTGATAAAAACTTGATTTATTGATGGGTTTTAATGAAACAGGTGCTGATGTGTCTACTAGCTTATGTGCCCTCAAAATTTAGTTACTGATTAAGGCTTATGGCATATTACTTTGCTTAGAATCAAGTGCTACACACTGTGTTTAATAATTTTTACATTTTGATGTTAAACAGACATGTACATCTAAGTTTTCCGAAAATATATTTGGAGCTAGAGTTCTTAAGGCCAAATTTTGGATATTCGAACAATTAAACGTTACAAAAAAGTTAATTGTCAAAGTTGACTTTTCTGTCAAAGAAGTACTAGTGAAGAAACACAATATTTTTTTGGAAATTTAAAAAAACCGGCCTTGGATTTGCACAATTTAGGTTTTAAACAAAAACGCTTAGTCAAGAAAAAGTCAATTTATAAATAAACAAATACCTATAAAAATGAAAAACCTCAAAAACCAAAAAACCTTTTAATTTAAAAATTTTCCTTAATTTAAAATCACAACAGGTAATTTTTTGATCTTGTTTTAAAGAATTTGGTTCTTAGTTTGGCGCCTTAATTTTTTTTAGAGTATTAGAGAACTATTTCAAAATCTTATGGTTTAATTTTAAACCACATTAAGTTTTTCGCAAACTGATACAAAAGAGCTGAGAAGGAGTTTCTTAAACGATAAACTTTCCATGGAACTGTATGTAAATAGTTACTTATACATAAATTCTTTAAAAGTATTTGATAATTTTTTTTGTTTTGTTCCCTTTAAGCTGCAAACGAAAGACGTAAAAAAATTAAAAATGATTCTCCTTATATAAACTTAGATATTAATACTTTGTGTGTGTATGTGTTAAAGTATTTTCTGTGTACAAAAAAATGTTGGAAGAATTTTAATTAAAACGAGTCGTTTTTGTTGTTTTTAATTTTGTCAGTCTATGTCTGTGTGTGTACGGCACACAAGCAAAAACTTTCATCGTTTTGTTAGGATTATGAAGTTTAATACTTTTACTTAAGTAAATGACTTGACAAAGGGTTAATTGAAAACAAATCAAAAAATAATAAAGAAGTGTTTTTTCTCGTTTATTGTTTTTGCTTTTTACGAGCAACTTAAGAACTTAAGTGCTGAGAATTATTTATTTTATTATCGAGTTAGATAAGTGTTTACGAAGTTAAAAACAAAATTTAATTTATTCCAAACAAACTGAGGAAAGTATTTACATTATTTGTGAAAATGAAAAATTCTTTTGAAAAATCAATAGTGTTTAGAAAATTTAATTATTTTAAGAATGTGGAAATTTTAGCAAAGTTATTCCTTTTTTGGAGTAAAGTTTCATATTTATTATTTAATGAAAGCCGGAACTGAAATTGTGCCAGCGATTTTAAATATTTTAAAAGATACAAAAATTTGCATATCTAGAACTTTTTTCAAAATATTTGTAGAATCGTTTTTGAAAATGAAATATATTTACATAATATTGTTCAACTTTTTAGTTAGTTTTGGCGAAGACAAAAATATATAAATATTTTTTTTAGCTTAAATAATTTTAAAAAATTAGTGTAACACATGAAACTTGCCAAAATAAACCTATTAGTGGTGCTTTACTTGTTTTATAAAATGAAAATATTTTTTGCTTTAGAAAATTTAGTTAAAACGAGCTTTAAATTATCTTTTCAAAATAAGGATATAAAGAGTTAATGCAAACTCATACACACAAACTAAAAAACTGCGCTACTTTATTTTTCTTCAGGAAATATTTTTGTTATTTAACGTTTATTAAAACCTCCCAGTTATTTACTTATACGTATGAGTAATTTACTTATCTTTTTCCAAAAGCATTAAATATTGCGTATACGGCCTGTACTTTTAATAATATTAATTGTATTAATTGCAAATATAATTAAAAATTTTTTATTTATATACATGTGTATCAATGTATGTATAAGTATTTCAATTTATGGAATATATCAAATAATCATTTGTTTTTTTGTATAAATACTTTAAATAAAATTAATTCTTTTAAGGCACATATACACAATTATTATACGGAAAATGAAACACACTCTTTAAAATCAAATTAAAAAAAAAATAAAATTTACTTTTTAACAGGTGCCAAAGGAGGTATAAAAAGCTAAAATTTATTTAATTAAAGCATTTTAAAAAAACTTTGTTTAATATATCAACCCTTCATATTTATAACACATTCTTAAGCTGATAATTTCATGGATTTTCGTTTCTCATGAACGGGATTTTTTCATTTTTAAAAAATTAATACATTTGCTTGGATCCACTTGAAACACAAAATAAAGCAAGGGTTTTATTTAAGCTTTTGTTGCTGCTGCTGTTGACGTAATTATTTATAGCAGTGGCACAATTTTATTGCTGTTTTACTGGTGTGAATGTTTGTTCTGCGAATCAGCAAGGCGTAATAAAAACTAACCCTACTCTTTTTGAATTCACTACTACTTACGCATTTAACAATTGGTGCTCGTTATATATATACATATTTAAGTATTTGAAGTTGTCAAAATTTTTCTCACATCAATGCCAATTTTATATATTGGGGTTTTTATTAATATACTTTTAAAAATGAAGGAAAGTAAAACCTACATCTAATTAATTCTGGTAACATTAGTAAAGCGGCATTGACAACTATTTTTTACTGTATTACGTTAAGATACTATGGTTATTAGTTTCAAATTATTATAAAAATATTTAAACCAGCGGTAAGGTGTTAACCTTATTATTTTACAAGACCAATAATCTTAAGAAAGCACAAAATAACCTGTTTTTGCAAATAAATTTTTCTTAGTATTTCAAAAAAACAACTAATTGGTTATACTTTTGAATTCAATAAAACTTAAATGAACATTTCTTTTTTATGTCAATTTAAATTAGTAAAAAATTTTACTTTTAAACAGAACAACATTCCGTTTTAATTCCAACCGCGAAAATAATTTAAAGCAAATGAGACTACAGCTAGACAAAAATTTTTATGCGTTGCTTACTCTGCCTTGGTACGCAAAATATTGTAGTTGGATGTGTCACACATTTTTTTAGTTTTTTTAAATCAAATTTAATATGTTATTGGCAGGGTCAGAAATCAAGTTTTTGATTATATGCCTAATATTATTTTATACTTAATGATTTATCACCTTAGCTGCTTAAACTATAGTCCTTTACTCAAAGCAAAAAAGACTGGGAATTGAAAAATTTTATTTTGTTAAAAAAATTTTTACTAAGCCTGAAAATATCGAAATTAAAAAAAATTAACTAATGACCAGAAACGCCAATATTTATTTTCTACGTTAACTTACTGAATCTTTGAATGCCAAAGAACTTGAATATAGAAAAGCTCTCTGCAAGCAGCTTCTGCATGCAATATTTGTTGAAACACCAAGGAATAACGTTTGTTTCTCAACGGCTGCTTTATTATGGAATGAAAAATTATTAACTAAAAGCAATTTGAAAGCAATTTAAATTGACTAAAAAACTACAATCTGCCGGGACTAGAAAGATTAGACATATTGTTTCGAGCTTGGGTTAGCAAAAAGGTTCAACTAAAGGCCTCCTAGGTGGACTATAGTACCAACCTGGGTTTGAAACAATATTTATCTCTTAGTGCGTCCGGTAACTGACGTTTAAAGTATCTTTTTACCTTTTTAGGATATTTCACATATGCTGGAAAATAGCTAGTATTATGCTTACCCCGAAAAGAAACTGCTCATAACCCTAAAAAATACCAGGCAAAAGCAATTTTTTCAATATTCTTTTCGGTTACAGAGAGTACAGTTTCTATGCGTCAGTATTACTTTTCAAAATGACATGCTATCTCTCTTTTGAGTTCTTTACGTTTTGGGATTTTTTGGTAATCCACGATAACGCTTTAATTTTGATAAACTTATTGAAGGTAGCCCTTGCGCAAATTAATTACTTTTAACCCTGCCAACCACCTTCCAAGAACAATGAACAAAAAATTATTTTTAAAACCCCGTCTTCTTCGTTATAAAAAGATTTCACTGTTAATACTTTAGGAAAATTTGAATTGTATTTTTAAACAACAAAAGCATTTAACATCTTATAATAATGAAAATTGTATTATTGTACTAACATAGTTGTTGTTGTTGCTGCTGTTGTCTTGTATCTATTTCAGTTTTTTTTATTTGATATTTTATTGTATTCCTGTGTCTCTATACACTTTTGTTTACAAATACGTACAACTGCTTGTATTTGCGATTGTAATTGTTGTGAAAGAAATGTAAATTAAATTTTTAATGAACTGTGTTAACACTTCCTGTAAGCAAAAGTGTTTTAACATGTTCCTTTCACTTCTTTAGATATATTTTGTTTTGTTTCTGTGCATGTATTTCTAATAATGGCCTGTCAAAAAACTTTAGCTGTTTCTGGCTCTGATTTAGTTAAAGTCTGGCAGATAAAGCAGGAGGTTTAATTTTCCAACATTAAAAAATAAAGGGGGGGAAGGGGTTAAAAAAGATATATGTCAACATTTAAAACCAGACAAAGAAGGAGACTTTATTTAATTTGGCTACAACTAATTTGATTTGATTTTAAACAGAGAAGAAAAATACAAGTGCTTATTAAAGAAAAACATCCTTAAGCCTTAAGTCTGGCAAAATTACATTAAATAAAAAGGAAACATTAATCCTAAGTAAATAAAAGTGTGAAAATTTTTCTGTTGCTTCATGTACGTCAAAAAATAAAAAAATAACTCTCTTTTACCATCATACTTGTATGTTTTTTTGGCAAACAACATAAAATGCTACAAAATTTTATTTTGTAATTTCCATTTAACATTCTCCATATCTTTTTTGAGATCAATGCTAATATAAATTCTAAACTATTTTCACTAAAAATTAAAAGCTTTACATAAAAAATCTACTCTGCTTAAATGATATTTTTATAATATTTACTTTAAAAAATCCCTTTAAAAAGTTAAAACAGTTACAGACGGTAAGTTATTTAGGAGTTATTTCGTAATTTTTTTTTAAAAAAACTTTAAGTTATATATTAAGTAAAATAAGCTTGAGGTCTGTTGTTGTTTTTAATAATTGGTTTTATAAAAAATAATTTTCTTTTAACTGTCTTGAAGAGTTATTTAAAGCTTTAACTGCACCCAAATTCTGGGGGGTTATTATGAAATTCGATTTGAATCAAAAAGGCTTTCGAAAGGAATTTCCTTTTCGAAATTCCCCCTGAATTTTAGTTGAAGTTAATTTTGTCAGTCATTTTGTAGTAATAATTTACTTTGTTAATGTTTACTCTGCAAATGACAGAAAATCTAGTTAATTTAAGAAATTTAAGTAAGTTAATTTTTTAATGTCAGAATTTAAATAAAATATTGTGTTTATTTTAATGAATATATTGTGGGATTTTTAAATGAATATCCAGTTTGAATCAATGCAAGACCTCCAGTTTTGGCCCTAAAACTTTAAAAACTTTAAGCTAAAATGCTTTAGGCTAAAAAGTAATTCTATATGATATTGTTTCAAAATTTTTTGATTTTCCCTTTGCTTTAATCTAAATCTAAAGGTTTCTCCATCTTTAAAATATAACGAACATTTTTATCTCCAAAAAACATAATTTTAAATATTCAAAAATTCAGCAAAAATGCCAAAAGCATATTTTTTTAAGTACTATTAGCCTCAAGTTGGGTTATTATTTATTCGTTTTGTACTGATAGACTTTTAAAAAAAAGTGCCAAAACCTTCGACCTCAATTTCGGTCAAAATCATTAATTTTTTATTCCTAGACTAGTGACATATTTTGAGGTCACGTAGAGTCTTCATAAGAAAAATACAAAAAAAAGTATTAAGTATGTGCTTAATAGCAACAAATAACAAAATTTTGGGAAGAATCCTGTATTCGAGCACCGAAATATTTTGATACTAATTCTAAAGGTCCCCACCGTTTGTCTACTCGTCAATTGGCGCTGTTGCGAGTTAAATATATTTTACTTCAATTGTCCAGTATAAGCAACAAAATTAATGAGCATAAGATAAAATTGTTTTTCCTATTTTTTTGATCAACAACTATCTGTAAATAGAAAACAAATAAAAAAGCGTCGAGTTTTAATGTTAAACTTTCTTTCATTAATCTACTTTAAATTTAAATATAATTAAAAAAAAAAATTTTACACCGATTTGTCAGCTATGCTTAGCTTTTAGATAAAAATGCTCCCGCCGCTTTTTTACTTTCTATAAAATATCTAGGCTGCATACTCCTAAATTGTTATTTGTTTGAAAGAGTTTTCTTTCTTTTTGATTTTTTCCTTTAGAAAACGCTTTTCTCCTTTTTTCGAAATAAAAAGAAGTTTGTGCGCTACTTCCCACTTTACTGATTTTGAAAGTAAATATCCAGGTAGAATCTCTGATTTGAAAATATTCAAACAAAATGTTTCTCAATATAGCACATGATTGCGTTTGTTTTTTAAATTCTTTTATTCTTTAATTTAAAATAAAATTCAATAAATTTTTTTGTTTTGTTTTTTATTCAAAGCGGAAATAAATGTTTTTCTTTTTTTTCTTTAATGTCTTTTTGTGTGCTTTGGGTAAATATTTAAATAATGATACAATAAAATGTCTGACATTTGTTTAAAAAGCTGCCAGATAAATAAGGCATAAAACCATGAACAAAAAAGTTAACAAAATTAAAAATGTTTTAAAATGAAAAGAAAAAACGGGTTGCTTAAATTTCAATTTGCAGGGAAATCCCAGTAAGGTCAGTACCAAAAAATTTGTATGTACTAAGTAATGAATTGGCATTTAATAAATTTTATTTAAAAAAAATAATTTACCAAACGCTTTATCTAGAAAAAAAAATATTCAGAAAATAACCACTAAGCAAAAAATATTTTTTTTTTAATTCGAGTTGTCAAACATGTATTGAAAACTCTTCAGCAAATTTTTTCTTAAGCTTTAAATGAATTCGTAGTTTCGTTTGCTAAACTGGCAAAACCTTTTTTGTGTATTAAAAATCACTAGAAATTTTGAACTCTGGCAATATGGTTTGTATGTAAAATAGGAAATTTTTTGCAGGTGCTGACAGACTTAAGGTTACACAATTTTTTTTATTATATTTAATGCTTTGTATGTATGTAAAATTATATAAGTGTGTTTGTGTATATAAAAAGGAGTTTGTAGTTTTGTGTTCGTTAATGTAAAGATTTTTATTAAGGTACAATTTCCCTTATACTCTTTAATATTTTTTTGGGCATTGCGTTGTTATTCATACACAAAACACATTTTAACGCGCTCAAGCAGTTTTTAAAGATCCTATAATATTTTGTAAATACTGGGATTATGTGTGCGCTTGTGTCTATGTATGTATGTTAATCTGCGTTTTTTTGTAAACACATTTAACTTTAATGTCAAATAGCCTTATGTCTAGAGCTTTAGTTTTGTATTAAGTTTAGCTTCATTTATTTTTTTTATTATACTCATAAGTTAAGGCATTTGTAAATATAAAAACATAAAATTTACAAAACACACACTTCTACTTACATAATCTCATCCTGGGTAGGACAAAGAAAAAAAGTGAAAATGAATAAAAGCAAAATATTTTTACTTTTGTAAGTTAAAGCCAGCAGCTTGTTTGCTTAAGAATTTATGGAGAAAATATCAGCCAAAAGTAAAATTAGGAATTTTGTTACAAAGAAAAAGAAAATATTAAAAACATAATAAAAACTAAAGGTAATAAAATTTTAAAGGCATTTTTAAAAAATGTATATTTTTAGCTAGATAAACGATTTTTTGTAAAATTTGGTATTTTTTAGTTCGGGTTTTATACACTCAAAAAAGTGTTATTGTAAAATCTACTGGAAATGGTATTAAAAATAACTGGATATTCATTTGAAAACCCTCCAACTAGATATTCATTTAAATCAACAAAATATTTCATTCAAATTCAGCCATCAAAAAAATAACTTACATATTCGTCTAAAATTAACTAGATTTTGTGTTATTTACAGCTAAACACAAAGTATCGGAAACAAATTAACATAAATAAATATTACTAAAAAATAACTGACAAAATTAACTGCAACGGAAAATCAGTATTTTTGTGCAGTTGGAGCATTGAATAACTCTTCAAACCAGTTAAAAACAAATATTATATTGAAATTTAACTGTTTTTTAATTTAAAAACAACTTTACGGATTACTTTCTAAATAACTTACAATCAGTTACTGTAATAATTTTTTAAGTGTATTTAGTTTTGCCAAAAACAAAAAATATATTTAAAAAATAATTTTTGAAAAATATTTGAAAATAATTTTTTACAAAGATTGGGAGTATAATAAATAATAAAATTTTTCTTCGCCGTAATTTCAATCTAATAAAGTAGGCTTTAGTTTTCATCTCTTACATTGATTATTAAACTTATACCACACTCACGCGATAAAAGCTTTAATTAATTAATTCAATGAAATTTTATGTCCACTGACGAGAGGTGTATAAAAATAGACTATTCCTTACGCTTTTTGTCTACAAGCAAAAAATTTATTTGACTAATCTCATAAAAAATTTCATCGTTTGATTCCAGCATTAAGCTTTCTTTGATGGTAGCTGTAATAATATGGTTACTGAATCATCAATTGTTTTACGGACACGTACAAAATTTAACCCACAGTGACATAGAAGCATAGATTTTCAGCCTGTTATTGGATTGTGTAGTACTCAATTTTTTTAATGGGGGGAATTTTATTTTCTTAAATTCAGTGACTTTTAAAGAATTCCCTTTACGTTTTGCATTAAGGAAGGTGAGTTACATCTGGTGTAACATCTGCTATAAAAAATAATGCGCGGTGGTTAAAACATGAATTTTAAAATTTGTTTCACGATAACTGCAAATATTTTTGTCGTAAGGATTAGAAATTAAAGGTGCCCCATCTTATTTAATAAAATATCACTTAATTTTAAGGTATTTTCTGTTGCTTAGGTCAGGCATTCGAAATGCTTCAATGCTTTGTTGATTTTCCTGCATGCCCCACAAACACGGTTCTCTACTACCTTTAATAAATTTTACTCAGTGTTTCTTAATTTTATGGTTTTCTTATTTTAACCGATACATAGAACGCCTCATGTGCCATTTTCCGATTAACTTATTTCAGCTCGGTCTTTGTGTCAATAAAAGGTTTGGGATTATTTAAGGTTTTTTAGCTTAACCTGTCAGACTGCTTTCTCATTCATTGCATATTAGCCAATCATGTACTTTTGCATTGCGTTGATGTTTTGGTCTGGGTACCAAAATCATTATTCTTATAGCAGCTTGACTATCCCCACAAACATTTGTGCCTAAAGAATCTAAATGGGGCCTGAGACAAAATAAACATTCCGTAGTTGCATGGACTTCTTTTTGTACAAGTGCGTAGCTTGGAAGACTGAAAAATTTCTCGGTATCCGGCCTTTCATGTAACAATAGGTTTTAAGAGTCAAAAAATACCATTAATTTGCAATGAGATTGACATTAAACAACAGCTGAAATTTGTATGAAACTTGTAAAAAAATTTTAAAGTCAATATTTGATGAATTTTTTTTTAACTTACCATTAAAATTAACAAGCTAAATCGGTCTTAGTTTGTCACAGTTGCCATATAAGCCCTAATAGACGATTTTAAATATTCATCGCTTTTAAAAAGTTATAAGTCTTAAGTTCTTATTGAATGCAAACATTTTTAATAAACATAAATTGTTTAACTAAGCTAAGCTTAGTATAGAAATAGTGTTAGTTCCCATAAATATTTAAGTTGCTTTTAACCTACTTGTCTGACATAATAAAATGTCAATAAAACTAGATTATTGCACAAGATCGCGGTCAAATATTTTGTTTTCGCATAGTTAGTATAGAAACCATTGACAAATAAGAGATATTCTTTTTATAAAAATTTTTATAATAATCACCTGTGCCTCAGATAACCTTTTTATTTAAAAATTATTTTTAAGTTGTCCTTTTTCCATTTAACAAAATCACTTAACCTTTTAATGCCCCTATAATTTTATTTTTTATTCCAAGTCAGTCAACAAGTACCAGTCATTTAAATTAACCAACATAAGTACAAAGTTTTTAGCTTTTTTATGAAAAATTAAGTGAGTTTGCTTTTCCTTTGTTTAAAATATTTAAGCTCTTTTTTGCCCTTAAACATAAAAAAAGAATTTCCGTGAAAGAAAAAAAAATAAAAATAAATTTGAATAATATTTTATTTTTGTTTAGTTTTAATTTAACATTAACCACTGAATTTTATTTACATACTTTGTATGAACATACACATACATAAGTATTTTCTATTTATAGCACTGTCTCTTCCCCTATTTTCCATCACAGACACAACCAGAAAGCTGTACATCGACCTTTTTTTATTTAAACAGAAAGTTATAAAAAGATGTTCACAATAGGTGTGTGTTAGCGCTAAGGCGTGTATATGTATTTGCGTTTGTTTCTTTGTGTGCGTATTTAGATAGTTGCCTACAATTATATAACTTTTGTTCCCTTTTTTTATTATCTTTTTCTGCTAGTGACAAGGGTAAAAGTTCGGAGCTTATTTGAAGTTTATGTAATACTTATGTCACATGCATGTGGCCTTTTAAATAATTATAAATTATTTCAATGTTTTTATGTTAAAATCAAGTTCCTTGAAATCTTAGCTACTCTAACTACACAGAAAAAAATTATAAAAACTTGTCAAATTAATTACCACATTCATTGATGCCATGCCTCAAATTCAAATCCAAAATTTTTAATTGAAAAATAAATTAAAAATACAGAAATAATTTTTGTTTTTGAGAATTTTATTTTGTATTTTTACGCTTAAAAGATGATGGATATGTATGTATACTTATGTATATGAAGTTGGTTTATTTTGTATAAAAAATTTTTTTAAATTTAAATAATAAAGAAAAATGTCATTTATACCTGATATTCCGTATGCTTTTTTATGATTTTAATCATCAGTAGACTTTTTATTAAATTCTTGAAAATATTTCCGACATTTAAAAACAAACAAAAAATATTCAAAAATACTTTAGAATCCCAACCAACCGTTTTTTGCTCACTTTTTTGTTTTGAAGTTTCCATTTCCCCTGTACAACTGGAAACACAATGATTAATACAAAATATACCATTGAGGCCACCGAAAAAAAAACTTTATTGTATTCCAATATTCAGATTTTTTACCCAATTTTATTTAGCTTATTTGGCTTGTTGTTGATCTTAATATGTCTGTATGCATATAATTGGTTCTACCTTCTCGGCTGAATTACCTCCCTTTTGTCATATTGACCGCTTCTGAAGAAGTCACTGAAATGGGACTTCTAGAAAGAGTTGTCTACAAAAAAAATACAGGCCATGAACATTTTATATGGAAGTGTTTATCTGTCTTGGTAATTGATGCCCAAAGAGAGGTAAAAAACCTTGGTAAAAAGCTAGCTCGGAAGAAGTGGAAGTTTTTGCTATCATGTTATGATTTTTGCTATCACTAAGGGACCAACTTATAACTTAATCGTCAAGGTAACAAACATCTTTGAATTTTTTAGTATTCAACCTGAACCGTGTTATCTTTAAAGTTTTTAACATAAGTTCAGTGGACTATCTTAACTCAGTAAGTCTGCAATGTTCATGCCTCCGCGTGGAGTTTACAGAAAGAGAGAAATGCCTTTTTAATGGTCAATTATCAAAATATCCACACAACAGCCTTTATTGGTCCAGTAAAATTGCACTCATACAAGAACCATGTTAGCATCATTGATGTTCAGTTGAAAGATGTCTGGCGTTCACGTTAAAGTTGCGACTTAGAGCTAATGAACCAAAAGTCAAAAACAATTTCAGCATCAATGTTTATTAGCCCTCGTCTGTGTAGGCTGTCAAGATACTTTGTCGTGATGTCGGATCGACTAAGTAAGTAAGCCTTTTTGCAAATCGGTCACAATTCTTCTTGTATTAAGTTGCGTTTATCTTGTAATCTGAGTAAAAATTGGACTGCCAATTGGGCAGTGAATATGCCAACTCAAACAAAGGAGAAAATTTTATTTGTGTTTCCCTTTGAGATATTAAAAAAGAATTTCATGCTGATATAAGTCTGGAATGTACATATGTAGATCCCGAAATATACAAACTTCAAACAACCCTATTACTCACTAATTCGTTTCGGGGACTTAGACCCCAGGTTCTACCTATTGCGTGTTTACCGACCTACAATGCCATATGTGCGGTCGCTGCTATGCTTGGCATCCAGAATAATTTAGTTTTTAAAACGATTATTCCATAAAATCAATGTGACTCTTTTGTCTGTTCGTAAACAGCATCACTTTCATTTTAGAATGGTTAATGGGAAAAAACAGGTCTCTTTTTTTCACCTCTGAGGGTCCTTAGTGCCGGTTTCAGCCCATCAGCGATATCCTTTTACTTCAGATGAAGCCACTACTACGAGCACTAAAAGTTCCTTTTGCAAAAGTATTATTGCTTTAAAGCGCATTTAATTTATCATTAAACATACAAAATCAAAATAGCACGAAATTACCACATTTTTTTCAAGACTGGGCATAAGTTTTACCTCTACAATATTAAAGCTCTAGATAACAAAAATAAAGTAAAAAATTTTTAAGGCCTTTTGCCTTTAATTTTTACCCAAAAATTTATTTTTTTTCTTAAGAGAAGAAAACTCATTACAACAATTAAATGCTTGTCATTATTTTTTTTTCATTTTAAATTTCCTTCAGCTGATCACAGCATTATTGAACTTTATTTTACGTCTTGACTTCTACCTCAATAAGAACGACCATACAAAAAATAGGTCCAAAAATAAAACAGCCGCATAGAATAAAACGAAATGTAATAATAATCATAAAAAAGCCATAAAAACCAAAAACCTAAATTCCCAAGGGCTTCTAAGAAAAAAAAATTAATACAATCTTAAACGCACACACTAACGCATGGAGCAAAAGAAAAAGAAAAACTAAGTTTGTCGCAGTATATTTTTTATAGATTTTTTGCTGCTGCTATTTTTAGGATTTTTTTTATTTTTTACATTTTGTTTTCGATTTTTTTGGGTAAAATTTTCATACAAAACTGGATGTATAAGGATTTATTTTCAAGCATTGCTTTTAGTGCTTTCACATACACTTTGTTTTAATTTGTTTTTACATTTTTACTGTGTTTGGCACATTTTCACATATTTGCAATACTTAAGTAAGAGCAGGAAAAGGAGAGTAAATCTTAAATAAATATTTGTACTTTTGTGACTATAATTCAACATGAAAATTAGGTTAACAATGACAACAAGAACACATATTCACAAACGGCTATGGTCTCAATATAGCAAAAATCACATTCGAAACGTTAAGTGAATATGTAGGCTTGTAGTTGTGTAAATGCTTGAATGTGTTAAAAGGAATGACTGTTATATCCCATCAAACCAAAAAGTTCCGATTTCGCTAAGAATTCGCTATGGCTAGTAGAAAAAGTTTTCCTAATTCGCAACAGAAATATTACCGAAATCGTAATGATTTTTATATAAAAGGCTTAACACGACTTCGTAACGATATTTCGGTACAAATTCAAAACAAAATGTAGTTACGAATATTTTTAGGTGTAGTCTGACGGCGACATTGCTCTTGTTAGAACAATAAAGTTCCACGTCTTTATTATTTTGATGATTTTGTGGCAAATAAATATTGCTTGAATTGTTCTTTGTTTTTCGTAATTTCCATTTTTGAATTTATTATATTTATTTAAAAATTACAAACAATTTTATTACAGTTTAGCGGCTGTATTTATAAAATATCTTAATTTAGTTTTGCAATACATTTTAGTTAAAAGGCGTTTAAGCCTAAAAATGATGTTTTAAAATTTCGTATTCTTAAACGGTATTTTATCTGAAATATTTTAAAAGATCTATTATCTAATGTTGGCAACGCAGATTATTCCATTTCTCACTTAGGGCCATTATTACAACTTGGCGTTAGCTTAAAGTGAGATTTTATCGGTTGGATAAAAACATTTTCATTATTACAACTTTCTTTTAACCTAAAAATGAGCGATAAATTAAAGGCAAGTTCGTCTTGGCGGTAAGTTTTACAAGGAGAATTTATGTTTAAGTTACCATATTTTCTTATTTTAATATGGTAGCACTATCCGTTACACAATTTTTGCTTTTCAAAATGTAAACAAATGTGCGTCGTTGCCACTACAATCTTATTACTCTTTCAAAAGTAGTCGGTAATTGCTAACGGTATTGCCACACAATAAGAAATATGTATTTAACTTTACCGGCAAGTTGTAATAATGGAAATTTGCTAACGGCCACTTTATCGCCCTGTTCTGTTAACGCTACCATTTACTACCGCCAACTTTGTCGCCAACTTGTAATAATGGCCCTTAAGCTAATAACTATTTGTTCAAAATTGGATAAAACGCAGCAAAAATACAAAAAAAGGTGTGGAAATTTGCTAAAAATGGGCTGAAAATAAGTTCGAACCAATTTTAAATTTTTTTTTTACTTACAAAAGGCTTAAAATAGGTTTTTTAACCTTAAATTCGCTTATAAGTACAATTTTATTAAAAATTGCTTAATAAAGATTTAAAACACTGTTTAAATTTTCATTAATACAGCCATTAACTTTTAAATAAAATTTGTTTTTAAAGAGATCAAAAAATATTTTTGCTTAGACAAACTACCGCAAAGTCTAAATGAATTCGTTGCGGTCACTCTAATTTCAGACAAACTACCGAAAAGTTTAAACGAATCTGTAATAACAGGTCCGACTTTAGAAAAAATTTACACGTTTGGTTTGCTGGGATGTTGCTTATTACTACTAAAATACCCCTAAAAGTAGGCTTTGGGTTTTTTATTTGTTTTTAAAAGGGGGATTCTTTTAAAACAATCGATAATTTAAACAAAATTTTACACAATGGGAAGATTTTATTTCAAAAGGTTGGCTACTATTTAAAAAATTTATATCTGTTTAACTAAAGCAGCGGTTACCTTTAAGAACTAAATGATCATTAAGATGCTCTAGCTTCAGTTTTTGTTTGATTTTCTTGACCACTGCTAACAATATATGTACATACACACACATATATTACTGCGGTGACGCCACTAGAGTTGTATTATGCTCATATGGGATAAATATTATTCTTGCCAAATCCTTTTTTAAGCCGATTGCTGTTTTTTGTTTTTGCTGCTTAAGTGTTGTGTGACTTTATTTTATTTAAAGCTCAATAAGTAATAGGTTTACCATTGGTGTCATTGTTGTTGCTGCTGTTATTGTTATGGTATTGGTTTATTAAAGTTTACAATACAGATTTGTTTGAATATTTCAGTTATAAGGGTGTAATTGTTATTGTTGCCATTGCAGTACATAAAATATTTGTTCAACAATAACAATAAAATATTTTGTATTTTAGGATTTTTTAAAATTTACTCATTGTGCAAATTGGTTACATTTCAACAAGCTCGACATACATATACAAGCAAAAATAACATATAAATAGGATTGAATTGAAATAGAAATACAAACCTTTATACAGACACAAACATTTTCACAGAAATATTCACATCATAATGTTTAACAAGAAACTTAAATAAAGAAAACAAATATGTTTTTGTTTTACTTATTTTTTTTATCTGAATATTTGCAGATTTGCTTTTGTATTAATATGTGTGCGTATGTGCGTGTTTGCATGTATGTTTATTCAAATACGATTGTGTATGAAATCAAAAAAAAAATGTCAAGGACATTTCCATTTACTTTACTTATAACAATAACAAAATATTAAGCCTACAAGTGCAAATTGTATTGACTCATATGGATGAAAAAAGGTTTAAATTGTTTAACCTAAATTATTTATTTAATATTTGTTTTGCATACATAAATACATATATGTATATGGTTTATTTATTTTTAGTAATTTCGTGTAAAAATATATTTATGAAATAAATTTTTTAATTGACCTTTCTTTGCTTATAGTTATGTTTTTCAATTATCGGCATTAGATCATATAGTTTCTTTAAATAGTAAAGTGAACAATTAAGTTTCAATTTAAATTGCTTTAATTTACTAAATTTTTCCAAATATTTGGATCAACTTCGTTAATCATTTGCGGGGGATCTGTTATAAAACTGACCTGTGTTGAGTAATGACGCTTGTCGTGATTTTCAGTATTTATCCTACCCTATAGTAGGCTACAGTGGCTCTATGGTCAATCCTATTTCCTTACTAAAAACTCCACATGTTAAGCACTCATGCCTTTAAAATTTAATAATGCTGACCTATTTTTGATCTCACGGTCTCTTCCTTACATGCCAGATCAAGCGCCGAACCACTAAAAAACGAGCTGGTCGATACTTTTACTGCCAAATATGTCATCAAATCATCCTCGAAATGTTATTTAATGCCCTTTAAAGATCACTTTCTTGTATAAATTTGACGCAACGTGCCATCAGAGTATTTAAGGTCTGCTTTTTACAACACCAGTGATGTCAAATAAACTTCATATTTTGACCTGAGCTTAAAGATTCCTATAACAGTTTTACTTCATGACCTCCCTCCACACAGCATATCAATATGTCAGAATGTATTTAACCATCTTTATGTCAAATCAATTTACTACATTTGATTGCAAGCCCCAGTAGTTTTCGCAGAATCTCTGCATGTAAATGAAGCAATTAAGCTCCCCTATGCCAACGTTATGCAGGCTACTTGCATTTCAAAAAATATAGCTAAGTCTAAGCTCCACCTCATTGACTACCGGGCTTTTAAAAGCTCCGACTCTTGTATTTCTGTTGAAGAGGATCTTTTTTATTTCGTTTAGATTAACGTCACATTTGTTCTCTGACTTTCGCAAGGAAAGGGCATTCAAGGCTTATTACAGTAGATCGTGAGAAGAAAACTTCTCTTGAGCAAAACTACCGCATCGCATGCATGCGTAATAATCTTCCTTCCTTCAAAACTTCCTCAATATTTTATAAATCGTAAACAATCAAAATACAGATGATATGAGCTCCTTTTGCTGTCAAACTGGTCTATACTCTTCTACAATCTACCTCTTCTAGCTTAGACTCTTAACTATATTCCCCTCTGTCACCTATGTACCTAAGAGCCTTATCTGTCGTCTTATTTCTTGTATTGCTAAACGCTCCCTTTATACCCAAGAAAGCCGCCAGGATATGTTCCCTATTATGCACGCCTCGTTCCATATATTATAACCAACCGTATCATTTAGCCCATTTTCAACAGATTTACCCTTAAGGCAACTATTTTGGACCCCATTTACGTTAACCAATAAAATAACTCTGTCTTCAAACTTTTCAAGCAGAAAAAAAGATAGACTGAAAAGTCTTAAAATCTTATTTTTGATTGGGCTATCCTACCAGAGGCGGGTAAAAAAATATCTGCTTGCTTTAAACGCACTTACCAGCAGTGCAAAAAAACTGCACTTTATAAATCTGAAAGTTAAATCCACGAATTCAAATTTTTTATTCTTCACCAATGTATTCACTTTGTCATGAAACAGATCCTGTAACCCAAGGTTTATTTTTGATCCATCTGTCCCTGTACTAACCTATAAATTCTTGCTGCCCGGAAAACGTTTTTCATATGCTGTTGTAGCACCACACGACAGTATGATAAAGATTCTATGATTTTTGTAAATACTGTTTAATAAATGACAAATTTTATACTTAGTTTTCATAAAACGAATTTTAAATGTGTTACATTATTAATAAATAAAAAATCTTTTTTATTTTTCTACACTTAAACACAAACGGAAAAAGTATTTAAAATTCCTTTAAAAAAGTCCTGCTCGCACGTACATAATTGTCGCAGAAAAATTATTCTTAAGTTTAAAAGGTAAACAAACCTTAAAAAAACCAAACAAAGCCCCAAAAGAATAATAAACAATTTTTCCCCTTGGAATTACTGCAAACATAGCATTTAAATTTTCAAAAACGAATAGAAGTTGAAACTTCTTTTGTAATATTAACGCGAAATACGCATACATTAAACAAATATACCCATACACTTATTTTCACTCATTTGTACGACATAAATGCGACATTTGAGGTGAAAATAGAGCCAAAAGTAGGTAAAACAAACCGACATACATGAAAATGCTCTTTTGTAACATTGCGTGCATGTGTGTGTATGTGTATATATATATTTTTTAAAGGAATACAAATATATATCATGTTTTTGTAAAAGCTCACCAGGGAAATACTATATGACGAGAATGGCAATGACGATGCAGTCAGTGGTAAAACAGAAACCAAGAAACGAAAGCAAAAAATTATCAGACAAACAAAACCAAAAATTTAAACACAAACAATAATGTCGCATTTAAAAGGGAATTGTGTTTCGAGGAAACAAAGTTATATTTCCACACTTATAAAGCTACATCGGCATAAACCCAAGTGGCCAAATGGATGATATTCTCTAAAATGAAATTTCCAAATACAGCGAGTTTGGTGATAGATTTATATTTTCGAACTTAAATAAATAACGCTACAATTTACCGAAAGTTTTTTAAGAGCAATGAACGAAAGAACGAAAATGCGGATTTTGTTTTTTTAAAGAAAATGTCATTCCGATGGTTTCCGTTACATAGTCCAATTAAGCTGATTTCCCGAAGAATATTTTCCTTTAAAGCCACAAGAAATTGGGGATTGTCATTATAAAAACTCTCTTTGAAGTAGCGCCATAAAAAAAAATTGGGTGACCTCGGTGGTCAATTACCTCGTGCGTAAATGAGGCACAACAAACAGTTACCCTGGGGCAATGCAATGATTTTTGATGTTTAAATCTAGGGTTGCAGGTCTTGGGAGATTAGTAACGGCAGTCTTGCCTCATGGAAACCCCAGTTAGGCTGTTATTTTTCATAGTGAAAGTCGCAGATTTTCACGTAAGCTGCTTTCAACCAATTCAATATTTCGGGAGTCCCTGAAGATTGACTGGGCTCTGGTCATTGGACTTTCATAGCCAAGCAGTTGTGTGGAATCTCTACGCCCACGAACGAATAAAACTTGAACTTGGACTGAATATATTTTGGCACCTGTCAACAAAAATTTCTTAAAATTATGATAATTTGGGTAATTGTAAAACAAGATCTGAAGCCCTTTTTTTCTCTGCAACAAGGGAAAAAGAAAATTGTATTGTTTGCGTTATAACCAAAGTATTTATGACATCAAAAAAGAAACTTGAACCGATTATAAACACAAATACCTTAACACACTGAAACATCTTACAAATGACATTTTCAAAAGAGCCACAAATGTGTTTGCTTTTGACTCTTTGCAGCAAACTCATTTACATTTTAAGCACAGGAAAAGGGTTATAACATAAGTTCCTTTAGAGTGCAAAAAAAAACAAGAGGATATAATGAGTTAGACAAGACAAAATTAAAAATGTCAAGTCAGCTGCAGAGTCCCTGAGTCATTTAAAAAGAAAGATAAAACAATTTTTAGTTTTATTTTATATAAAGCTTATGAAAATTGTTTTAAGGTTCCATAGACAGGAAGGATTATCTTTTCAAAATCACAATATTTTTTTTGTAGAAGAGCATGTAAGAAAACATTTTTGAGTGTTTAATATTAAAGACTTATTTTGGTATTTAGCTTATCCACACACATCTATACACAGAAAGAGAAAACATCATTAAGAATCTTGTTCTTGAATTGAATTAAGCCCGTTCTTTAAGTTTTTAAGTACAATCCGTACTAATGTTTTTAAAATTGATTGTATTGGGGAATTATTCAAGTTATAGTTTCCCAGATATATCGTGTCCCAAAACCACCAAAAATTTTTCATTTGTATAGGAGCTTCCCCTTCCTCTGCTTCTTCCCTAAACATTGGCTGATTTTTTTAGATTAATATTTTTTCTTCGTAATAGTCTCAGGACAAGTACGCCAACTAATTGCCATATATTTTCTGCATTTTTGTTTGGTGAAATTAAATTTATTTATTACAAATGGAAAATAAGATCGAAAAACGTGCAGACTTATTATTATTATTATTTCTTCCAATGCTGTTTAACGTTAAGTACAGTCGTTAAGGGTTTTACGTGACACCTGCCGTGCGGGCAATAGTTCACGGTGCTCTCAAAACTTGGTGAAAACAAAGCGTCCACCAGCTCCCCCGGATGGTCACCCAGCCAACTAGGCACCAATTCTCTGCCATGACTCTGTGTAGCCATAACAGACCCCTTGGTTAGGAGTTGGGCTATCTAAACCCGAATCGCGTCTCTAGTTTTGATCTCGCTTTTTTATAATCAAAACAGATACATGTCGACAAGACACCTATCCGCACGCTTGTGAATTAGCATCCAACCTTATGATTATCATGTCGCACTCAACACATGCGACACCCAGCTCTGTTTAAAGGATCTTTTTCTCATTTAGACAAACCAATTACTCCACCATCATCAACGCTTCATAAACTCATAACCGCCAGCCAGGACCGAATCACGCACATGCTTCAACATGCCAATGCCGGTCTTTTCATTATTTTCTACTTCTCTGACGGGATCTTATTTTAGATCCAAAGTAATATAAGACCGCTAACGTGATCACTCTAGGGCCCGTACAGGACGGACCCCAGCATATCAATCGTTCTCAGTTGACCCGCTTGGGGATAACCATAGCCCCCAAGTGAACTACCGAAGGAGACCTTACCATTAATATATTAATGCACTGGTAAGCACATGAGGCCAACTGATTCCCGTGGTATGAGATAGGACTCTGGTCAGCCTCGGATATCTACTTCCGTAAAATTCCTACCAATTTCTATTTAAGACAGATAAGGTATTGGTATCCTTAGAACCTTGTATTGTTCTGCCTTTTATTGGTGATGTACATGCCACAGCGACAACAAGGATAACCTGCCTCAAGCCAGACCATTGAATCACTGATCCTATTTAGCCCAATATAAATTGTATTCGATTGAGTCATGTCTGTAAGCCTTCCAGTAAATGGAAGTTACCCCGTTAATACCTCGAAGAGGTAGGCTGAGGCACTTGTGCTGATAGAAGGTTGCCCGAGGGTCTCCTTTTCCATCACATAACTTATCAACCAACTTTAAGTACACTTTTTTTAAATATTTAAAATTAATCTTTTTTCCTTGAATTTACCTCTTTTCAAAGTTTTATTTTCTTTCGAATGTAGCAGCCTCTACTTCTGCTTAGTCTAGATAACTAATTAATCAGTCATCAAAAACTAATCACTGCTGCATCACTTAAGATGAAGATGAAGAAAGCCCCATAAATTCTTCAGTATTTTTTTCTATTATTAATTCAAACATTTCAATCATGTTTAAGTACATAACGATAAAAACATAGAGACTTATGAATTTCTAATGAGTAATAAGCTTGTTGACACAAATTAGGTGTTATGTCTTACTTAAGCTGATGTAATGTTACCTGTCTGAAATGGTAAATGTTATTCTTATAAGACGTCATTTATTCTTGTTACTAGACATATGATGATTAGCAAAATGTGCTTAACAAATGGGAGGAAAATAAGTACTAGAAGGGCTTAGACATTGTTTATAAAATTTTAATTTTAAATGAATTTTTATTTTTATTTTGTTTTATTAAGAAATTTTACTATAATATTAGTGTTAAAATTTATTTCAATAAGTTTTAGCAAGATTTAAATTTAATTTGATGACGTTAAGTATTTTTAATGACTAAAATTGCTTGGAGCTTTAAACGACAGTACAAGAAATCTATTTTGTAAACGGGTTTACATCAACATGTGAATGAGAGAGTGTTAAATTCAAATTTAAGCACCAGGGAAATCAGTTTTGTAACAAAAAAATTCCAATTGAAAAAAAAAACTGGAAACCTAAACCTACACTGACGCATGCACCCACATACAGAAATATATAAATAAAAGAAAACAATAAAAATCTAATACTTTCTTTCGTCAAATGCTATATAAGCATTTAACTTCAATTCCCTGCTCGTGTGTTTCTGTGTGTTTTTTCTCTTCTTTGATGAACATCCAGGTTCCTTTCAATGCATATATAAGTGATTTGGTGTTTGTGTGTGTAACTGCTGTTTTATAGCCGTACCACATATGTACGTGGCAGGGGTATAATGCGTTCGGGCAGATGTTTGTAACGCCAAAAAATAATGGTCTGTGACCCACCCTTTGAATATACCGGGCAACTCAGAATCACTTTTTGAGTTAAAGCATTCCCGGCCATCCGTCCGTCCGGCCGGCTTCGTCGTAATATATTCTGGTAATTAAAGTACAGGTCACTAATTTGAAGATCTTTTTTAGTAGTGGTACGAAGAAAATAACTAAATGCCGCTAAATAGTGTAACATACAAATATATGATCGGTCAACTTATTGATTTAGCCACAAAACAAATGTCTCCCCGTAGAAGACATATCTGGCAATAATTAACTGGAATATTTCCTCATTCTTATATACATTATTTTGCACACATTTTTATCTCTTGGCCGCAAAGTATTATACTGAATATAATTAAATATTATTAGTTTTTTGCAAAAAGCCCCATACAAATGTGGTGTAAGGTATGGCTTGATTGAATGTAACTTTCCTCCTTGTTATTATTTTGCTGTTTTCAATTCCTGTTGATTTGTTGTGCTAAGGTGAGAACGTGTTCATGTTTGAGCATGTTTACAACCAGGTAGTTGCATCTGTTTGGAAGAACAACAGCTTAACAGCATGAACTCTTTGATAATCAAGGTTGTTTGTTTTTGTAGTTGTTTATATTCGTGAATGTTTGTATGTGTGTTTGCGTGTTTATAAGTTAAATAGTTTCGTTGTATTAAAAAATCTTCTTTAACTCAGCTAAACTGACATTGAAAAGTTTATTTTTGCAATAACGATTTTAACACATATTCAAGCGTCCTATGCTCAGGCAAACGTAAATTTCCTTAAACGAATTTGAGAACTAATATATATGAAAGAGAAAGATTTTATTTAGGTGCTAATTTATGTCGGTGTATGCCTTTTCGCTCTTTCATGTTTCGTTTCAAATGTAACAAATGGCTCAATATTATATTTTAACTGTAAAAAATTTTCATATGGAAACAAGATTTATTGACCAATTCTACATGTACGTTTGTAAAGGAAATTATTAAAAAAATTTTGTTTAGTTTAACACAGGTTGTTTGAAGTAAATTTTCAAAAAAATTTGTATTTGAAGTTTATTTCAAGTTATATCTGAAAATTTTATTAAATATTTATTAAGGTCCTATCGCTTATAATTTTTTCAGTCATTAAGTTGCGACCCACAAATCTATGGCTATATAAACATAGCATGATATCCTGAAAAAACCGTTAGTCTTTTCTTTAAATACCGCAGGCCGCAAATCTGGGTTCAATCTTACCATCTTCATGCTAGAAACCGTTTGCAAAGCAAACCAATCCCAACATCCCTCTACTAGAATCCTGGTATATCCATTGGTTACAAACAGGAACTTAAAAATGATGTTTTGGATGCAATACAATAACCAGTGTTAGCACTATTGAAAGTGTTATACAAGAAAATTATTAATATGTTTTGAATTTCTAGCAGCCAAAGTGTACACTTGAAGAGTATTTACTTTAATTTATATTCGCCGTGGGTATATTGATCATTGAACCTAAGTCCTATGCTAATGTTCTGCTTTAACAATACACCAAAGAACCCATACGTCGGAAACAGGCTTTTCATTTTCTCAGGAGATAAAAAAACCTTTTAGGAAACAAGTCAAAAATTCTCAGTGAAATTTAACCAAAGCTTAGCCTAATAACATCGTAATGGTATCAGATCGACAATTCTATTTGTATGTGAAACTCTTCCAAATGCCAAATGCTATGCTATGCTTCTAGAGAAAATTAAGACAAGAATTTTCCCAACAGACCTTAAAACCGCCTTATAAGAGGACCCTTAACTAATTTAAATGAACCTGACCAACCTTACCGTACCTAACCGAACCCAACCTATATGAACCCAACCTTTCCTTACCTTAAATAACCTTGACTAGCTTAAACTATTGATTGTTTGCCAATATGTTCTTACCATCAAATTTTTTTACATATTTGGTAAGAAGTGTAACGGAACCAGGAGAGTGAAAACTAATATTATAACATTGCTTCGAAAACCGAAACCCAGAGAAAGCGTACATAAATACAACCCTTTGGGCAGCCTTTATTAGTTTATTTATCCAATTATGTGGAAAGAATGTGGCTTATTGGGAGAGTAACATCAAGGGTGTTCAACTGGAAAAATTTCTTTTTATGCAAATGTTTAGGTATTCTACTATGTGAGGAGGCCCCTGAGCCCTTCCGTAAAAAAAGGTTCGACCAGCAATTTTCGCATCTATTGCTTAAACCAAAATCGTAGCTTAGGGTTTAAGACCAATATATTTTTTCTGTTATAAATTTTCATAGGCGACTATTTTTTCTCAACAAAACGTGCTTTTGGTATTGCCATTTAAAACTACAAAAAAAATTTCCTTTAAGAATTACTTTTGCCTTAGGAAAAACGTGTTAAATGGCTCAATTTAAACATCATTTTAATTTGTAATATGTTCTTTTGAAGTATTTTTGCAGAAGTCACGGAAAAATGTGTAGTTCTAAAGAATTGCAACGACTTAAGTTCCATATCGCCAATTTCGAACGCTCCCAGTTTTTAAGGTGATTTCCTGCAGTCAATGGAAGTCAAACTAAATTTATTGGCAACATTTTTTGAACATAAGATTCCGTCCTTGCACTCTTGCCATGTCAACGCTGATTTTATAAATCTTTTTACAATATAAGTATATTTTATAGGTATAAATTATAAAAAATTTTTTGATTTATAAAGGCTTTATAAAACACATTTTGTATGAAAATTTCGTTGAATAAATGTTTCATAAATTTAAAGTTCATTTATGGATTAGGCCTTCTATATATATTTTAAAAATTATGTTGCTATTAAACATTCTTTAGAATTTTATACATTCATAAAAATATGCTGTTTGTGAATTTCGAGCTTCACACTTACGCACAAGGAGGTTCTTTCAGGTTAAATTTTAGCATATTTTTTCTCAATGCTTAATATAAAAGCGTGTGAATTTGGTTTTTAATATTTTCAAATAAATTAACGTACCGTAATTACGTTGAGGTCTTTGCGAAATCCTTAGGGTGGTGCTTAAGTGAATAATTTTTAATTATTTTTAGTTAAATTTTATGGTTTTCAGGCAAATTCTGGTGTTTTGATTTTAAACTTGAATTATAAAATTTTGTAATCTCTAAATTTTTTACCATACACATACATAGTAAGTAAAATGTTGGATAGAAAAGTTTGATTTGATGTAAGAGTATGAGTAATAAATAATTGTGTGCAAAGAAATATTACTCATTCGCCAACTTGTTCTTTATTAAATTTTGACTTTGTTTAATTTCTGTTAAATCTGCTACAATTATGTGACTGATATTTTATAGGCTATAAAATCATATATTTTAAATGTTTTTTGGTTTCTTTAAAGTCTTTTTTTTTCTTATTATGTTCTTTTCTTAGATTGCTTTTCCCGCAATGTAAGCAAGATGCAAGGAAACGACTTATTTCATTTGAAATAAATTAACAGTTTAGTATTAAGAATTATGGGATCATAAAACAGCAAATTCTATTTTTACATGCATACTGTGGGACCTATGCAAATTGTGTATTTTGTGAGATATACATAAGACACATAAAACAATAAAAACACCATATAAAAGTATATAACAATTAAAGACAATACTTACGAGAACTGCTTTAAGGCATTTTTTACAAATGCAAATTGAACCATTAAAATAGCATAAACATATATAAACAAATAATCATCATATATAAAATATAAAATGTAAGATGAAACAACAAAGAAATAAAACGAACTGTAATAAAATAAAATAGAATAAAAGAGAAAATAAAATAAAATAAAATACAATAAAATAAAATAAAATAAAATAAAATAAAATAAAATAAAATAAAATAAAATAAAATAAAATAAAATAAAATAAAATAAAATAAAATAAAATAAAATAAAATAAAATAAAATAAAATAAAATAAAATAAAATAAAATAAAATAAAATAAAATAAAATAAAATAAAATAAAATAAAATAAAATAAAATAAAATAAAATAAAATAAAATAAAGTTAAATAAAATAAAATAAAATTAAATAAAAAAAAATAAAATAAAAAAAAATAAAATAAAATAAAATAAAAAAAAATAAAATAAAAAAAAAATAAAATAAAATAAAATAAAATAAAATAAAAAAAAAAAATAAAATAAAATAAAAAAAAAAATAAAATAATAAAAAAAGGGAGCTCAAAATTTTGGTTTTTGCAGTGTAACCCCTTAGGTTTAAATAAAGACCGATACTGTAAACAGTATTCTTGTATTTTATTGCAAACTATTGTGAAAAGGATTCACAAGCAACATTAGCTGTTATCCTGCAAGTTAAATTCTAACAAAAAACAAAATTCAAAATGTTATATAGCATTGTGTATTTATATGTGTTGCGTTTCTTTTATACTCAGTCAAATAAAAACAAATTCTTACATTCACGTAGAAACGAACATTATACAAGTGCATTTGTAAGTGCACATTCTGATGAATGTAAGTGGGAACCTACATTAACATTAATGCTTCTAGATAGAAACAATTGCTAAAAAATAAAATGTTCATGTATGGATTTATTTGCTTTTACTCTTAACAGGACTTTCCATAGCTTTAGACTGTGTTGTTTATAAAAGGACATGAGCATGTATGCAAATGGTACAAAAAAATAGTAAAAATATTCTGTTTTTTGGTTAAAACATTTTTTAGTGGTTAGAAAAAATTATAAAACTTGCAAATAAAAAGATGTTTTGATATCACAGATGTTAAAAAATCATAAACATTAACAACAGAAAATTAAACGAATTGTTTTTAAATAATTGCAGTAAATGAGAGAAAAATTCGCAAACAAGATATAAATAAATTTAATTATTTTTGACACTCCTTAATGTTGTTTTGCAGTATTACATGCAGAAATGTTCATTACTACAAAAATTTTGCTACAAATGCTGAGCTGTTTTACTATTTTTCTGCTATTTAAATACTTAAGTGACATTTTGAAAAATGACAAAAAAAATTGGGTTTTCCTCTTTTTAAAACTTCAACTATAATTGATTTCTAAATAGGATGAAAAAGTAATTTAAATAAAATTTGGGCATGAATTACCAGAAGACATCAAGTTTAAAAGACTTTAAAATTTTTTAAGTTTACTTAGGCTGGAAAATATTTGACACATTAGTTTCGATTAAATGTGTAAAATATTTTGAGATTGATAGTGGTTGTAAAAAAGAGATATGTAAATACTAAAAGAATAACTTAAATATGAGTTGTAGAGTTATAGGGGAACTACATATGTAAATAAACATAACATTTTTTGTGAACTTAAGGTTAAATAAAAAACTATTTGCCCTTATCGAATACTTTTCTATTCTATTAATTTTTTACAAAAACTTACAGGAGTATACGAAATACTCTAGATGTGTGAGTTGTATATTACGTATACGCACAGTTTTCCACTAAAAATATTGCACAAGAGATTTCTAAAAAGTATTTTCAATAAATTTATATAAGCGTGTTATGTTTCAACTAAAAGCAAAAAATAAACAAATCATTATTTCCACTTTACCCATCACGACGCTTTATAGGAATATCTTTGACATTTATAGGAATATTTTCGATTGATTTTTTAAAATAAAAAGAAAGAGCAATTAAAGAAATAATAATAAGAAATTTTTGCTGGTAGGTTGCCATCTTATGATATATAAAACATGCGAACTCACATGATCTCACATTGACTTAAGCTTAACTGTTCGAAATTTCAAACGTTGGCGCTCTACTGACAACAATACTGATCATTATTGATGCGCATTTGAAGTGGATATGTATTTCTTTTTTTTTCTAAACCAAGATAACAAATAATATTAGAATTATATTCTTTTTTTTCTAAACCAAGATAACAAATAATATTTTTATAGAGAAACGAAAATTACAAATAAATACATTTTTACTTTTTTTGAATTTTTAGGTAGTAGTATGAGTCCATAAATATGAAATTCAGCACAATTGACCTACATTAGGGTTTAAAAGCCTGGATTGAGGCTGGTAGGTAGGAAATGAGAAAAATTTTTCTTCTTCATTTTTGATACTGTTTGAATTTTTTCAAATTACTTGTCTGATATTTGCAACTATATGAAATTAAAAATGTAATTAGCCATATTTAGGTTTGAAATCAACTTACTAGAGTGAGAGTACTTTTTATAAATTTTTGGTACTTTTTAAATTTTTTTTGGGACTAGTTAGTCGGAACTAGGACCAAACATAATTTTTCCCATTTTTGGTAATTTTTAAGGAGTATGGAAGTACAAAATTAAGCAATAATGGTCCAGAGTGATTGAAATTTAGCTAGGTGGTCAGAAAGCACTTTTTTTGATTTGTAGAGAATTTGAATCTATAAATATGATTTTAATGGTGTTTGCCCATATTAAGGTTGAAAATTAATTCTGTGGCCAAAAAGTATTTCTTCTGCACTTTTTCATTTTTGTAAGTCTAAAAATAAGTAAATATGGACTTTCGGCAAATTAAGAGGTCAAAAGTCAACTAAATAAATGGATGTTATATATTTTTTTAACTTTGGACTCTTTGACTTGTTTTGGGCTTCTAAGTTCAGAAATATGAAATCAAGATTTATAAAACCAAGTATTTTTTGTAAAAGCTTGCCAATTTTTCATTTTTATTTTTCGTTCTTTAATTGAACATTGAGCTATTATAGCATTTTACTTAGGACTATTAAAAACGTTTTTGCCCCGCTTCGCTGGCTTTCAGTGCGATTTTATCTAGCATCACCTTGGTCTGGCTAAAACTGTGCGAGAGCAAACTTGCGTAGTCTAGATCCCTAAGTTTGTTATGCAGGGCTAATGTCCTGCTCCGATGGCTACATTTATTATAACTTCGAGCACAATGTTGCTTGAGGCAAGGTTGAATTTAAAAGCTATACATTTGATCAATAAACATTTTGAATCTCAAATATAAAATAATACTATTTAAGGCAAGGTTGAAGGTGAAAGTAATATATTTGTACCATTATAATTTTTCACTTAGAAAAGGAAAATCAAAAATTTTGAATAAAATTTTGAAAATATTCATACAAAGTTTACTTTTTAATGTTAACTGTACTACTTTGAATTCGGTACTTCATTTTAATAAAAATATATTTAATTGCGGTTACAAAATACGAGTTATTTTATAGTAATATAATACGCTTTGTGTAAAATCTGAAATAACTGATTGCTTAATATTTTATGTTTTTAAAATTACTTTTTTATTTTTTCTTCTTTTTCATTTTTAAATCAATATCCTGTGCTTTTTTTTAAATTTTTTCCGCTAAATATTATCAACATGCAGTTTCCTTTTATTCCAATATTTGAAATATTTGCATGAAAAAAATTTTAATAAAAATATATGTAAATGTCTGTATTAAGTTGTATATATTATTCTGTGGTATAAATAGTTTGGCTTTAGGTCGTATATTTTCCCTTTATCAATAAAAAACTTAAATTTTTAAGTTTTTGTTTAAAAGAAAAATATGTATTTTTATTTTATATTCCGATATTTCGATCTACTTCGCAGATCATCATCAGGGATCTAACAAAAATTAAAACAAAAATATAACAACAATTATTTAAGAAACAATATTCACTGAAAAATGTTAAACAAAAAATTTTTTTAACAAAAATGACAAAAAAAGAAACGATATTTACTTTTTACAATTATATTTTTTAAAATTTATTTATTTAACTTGATAACTTCTCTCCGTACTAAAGCTTTTTGACAACTAAGCTTTTCTTGCTCTTCTGTGTTTGTTGATTGTATATCTGTATATTTGCGCGCATTTCTCTGTGTCGCTCTTGTAATTCAGTCTCTTATTTTGCGGTACATCGATTATGTGCAGCATCTCTAGCATATATCTCTTTGAATAATTTTTCTCTTCCTCGAGTACTCTTACTTCTTTCAAGTTTGGTATGTGTCCAGTTTTAGCACTATGGGCTGCTAGTGCCGTTTTCTGTTCAATAGGTTTGTTAAGTGCTCTATAATCAGTTTTATGTGATGATATTCTCGTCTTAAGTTTGGTTTTTGTTGTCCCCACATATACCTTGTCGCATATGTTGGACCCGTCTCCACTGCAACTAATCTCGTATACCAGATTTGATTTGTCTTCATTTTTGAACAATATACAAATCTATGACTTATATACCTGGCCTATCTGAACGACTGACAAATTCAAATATTTATGATAAGGAAAGATTTAAAATAGCTTTTAAAACCAAAAACTCCGTCCATAGACTATTTACTAACACTAAAACAAAGATCAAAAATGAAGACAAATCAAATCTGGTATACGAGATTAGTTGCAGTGGAGACGGGTCCAACATATGCGACAAGGTATATGTGGGGACAACAAAAACCAAACTTAAGACGAGAATATCATCACATAAAACTGATTATAGAGCACTTAACAAACCTATTGAACAGAAAACGGCACTAGCAGCCCATAGTGCTAAAACTGGACACATACCAAACTTGAAAGAAGTAAGAGTACTCGAGGAAGAGAAAAATTATTCAAAGAGATATATGCTAGAGATGCTGCACATAATCGATGTACCGCAAAATAAGAGACTGAATTACAAGAGCGACACAGAGAAATGCGCGCAAATATACAGATATACAATCAACAAACACAGAAGAGCAAGAAAAGCTTAGTTGTCAAAAAGCTTTAGTACGGAGAGAAGTTATCAAGTTAAATAAATAAATTTTAAAAAATATAATTGTAAAAAGTAAATATCGTTTCTTTTTTTGTCATTTTTGTTAAAAAAATTTTTTGTTTAACATTTTTCAGTGAATATTGTTTCTTAAATAATTGTTGTTATATTTTTGTTTTAATTTTTGTTAGATCCCTGATGATGATCTGCGAAGTAGATCGAAATATCGGAATATAAAATAAAAATACATATTTTTCTTTTAAACAAAAACTTAAAAATTTGAGTTTTTTATTGATAAAGGGAAAATATACGACCTAAAGCCAAACTATTTATACCACAGAATAAAACTATTAAAGGTCAACAATAAAATATCAACGTTGTATATATTATTTATTAGCAAATAAATAATTGCTGATTTTATTTATTTGGTTTTTATTTGTTGTTGTTACTTTAAATCCTTTTAATGTGCTTTAAAAAAAAGTAAAAATGTTTGTGTAATTACTAAAGTGTTTTTAATTGAATGCTGTTTTAATTTTTTCAAAAGAACCTTTAAAACATTTTTTCCCTAAAAATAAATATTTTTTTGTTCTTTAGTCTGGCTTTATTAATGTTTAAAAGAAAAAGTTTATAAGAGGTCTGTACTTAGGAGCGTAATTTTTTTAGTTTAAAGGTAAGATTTTTTATTTTAAATGGTCAGTGCCAATAAAATTCTTGTTTTTAATTATTAATAAATTTATTCCAGCAAAATCCATAATGCTTAAGTATTCCCTAATACAACATATTTACCTTGACGTTGAAACCGCAACTGGTTTCGAAAATGCATTCCCCTTGGTTTTTATCAGAAATATTAATTTTTAATAAATGATCCTTTATTGTGGCTTAAATATATAATAGAAAAGCTAATACATATCTAAAAAAATAAAATATATTTCATTATTTTATCCTAAAATAAAGCTTTTTCGCTACATCTTAAATTAAAGTTATTTCTTACACATATGTGCTGAGAATATTGCAACTGATATTTTTCTTAATATTTGCATCTTTCTACATTTTGTCTTTGCATACGAAAATATGTAATGTTTAACTCTATACTATAGCTAAAGCAAATATTTATTTTGTCTTTTTAAGTATTGAGAATATAATGAAAATTATTCTATTGCAAAAGCTATCTATCATTTAAAAAAACTTATATTGAAAAAACTCAACAACTACTGTCAAGATTACTAAAGCAAAATGTGAAAACTGATAGCAACATTTCCTAATACAAACAAAATCAATGAAAAATGCAAGAGTATCCTTTAAACACACTTGTCTGCTTAGAGAGTGTGTTTGTATGCAAACATTTACATATTTTGTAAGTAGATCTTTAAATTCACCCCTATTCAGTATTTCACTTCAAATCGAAATTTTCTCCGTCACTCTTCTACACAGTGAAAAGTTTGACCACCAATAACTTTTATTTAATAAATTTAAGATTTTTTTTCGTATTAAAATCTTGCCCTTCTTAATATAAATGTTGGAAAAATAAATTTTTTTTTTTTTAATTTGAAATTTTGCATTTGCATGCGGAATTGTAATCGAAATGCAGAATAAGGGCGATTGTTTCTATTGTAGCAAGTTCCTTGTTTTATGTACAAACAATTTCAAAAGTATAAAAACATGTTACTATACTTAAGTATATGTATATGAACAGAAAAATATATTTTCCATTTTCCCCGGGAAAAAAATTCTGATACAAGTAGTTTGTTGTAACATGTGCAATAATCAATTTATTGATATTGCGAAATAAAAATTCTTTTTTTTTTGTTTGTTAGATTCTCTTTTTCTTTTTAAAAAAAATTGCCAAAGGGATAAATTAAATCTCTTGTCTTGTTTATACCTGCTTATTTACTTCATTCATTATGTTTAGAAGATATATTTAACAATTTATTGTTTCCATTGAAGCAGTTCTTAAGCCCTAAAGCGCATGTATTTTACTTTAATATTTCTTTTTCTTTTTGCTTATTAAACAGCTTGCAACTACAAGAAAGGATAATGGCAAAAAAAAACATATTAACATATACCCCTTCAATTCTATATTATTAAAAAGTAAACGTCCTTTTACCTTCCTTCAGTTATGTGTCTAGGTAATTCCCTTAATAGAGTTAATTTGATAAAATTTGGCAGATTTTTTTGTTGCAAGAGAACAAAGTTTTTCTAAACTGAAAATTGTTTGTACTTTTTCACATAAAATCCAAATAAATTTTTTCAAAAAATAAAATTTATCTCTTATAACAGCCATCTTTTTTAATAAGATTTTTTTCACCAGCTCTTATGTAGACAAGCTAAATCCTAGCTTACATGATTAAGAAAACAAGAATTCTGATGACTGTTTGTCCCTTTCAGACGAGTTTGATCACCATGTAGTAAAGGATATAAGTTCATACCTATAAGCAATTAAAGCTTTAGCTAAGTAAACGGGCTTTCATGGCATGCTTTAACGAAATTTTAAAAGACTGGGAAGTACAATTTGGTATTTCCTCAAATGTTTTTTTAAAACTTGTGCAATTCTGTGGGTTAGTTCAATGGTTCCATGTAGTCGTATTATGCCGAATTCCTTTGGAGTTTTATCAGGCTAACAAACCATCTATACCAAAGCAAATTTTGTATTGGCTTAAAGTATTTGAGCACCAAATGGTACTAAAATTTGCTTAAATGTTTCTGCTTGTTTGTCGTCCAAAATCCTCTTAAATTACTGAGTGATGTTCTTGTGGTAACGTCTGGTTCAGGACCTATGAGCGTCCAATACAATGATTTATTTGTTTAAGGAATCGTTCAACTTTTAAGTAAAAATTTTTAAGAGGTTGTTCTTGCGGCAACATTTCGTTCAGGACCTTTAGGAGTCCATTACAAGGAATTATTTGTTTGAGGAGTCGTTCAAATTTTAAATTAAAAATTCGAAGAGAAGACTTAATAGGTCAGTGGAATTCTAGGTTAATAAATGTTTAAATAAAGTTACAAGTCACAGTGTATAAAGAAAATTTGCTATTAATGCTGTAAATATTAAATCTCATAATTAAATAGGAAATTATTACATTAAAATTTATGAAAAGGTTTGAGAAAACGGAAGACCTCATGTATAAAATAATGTTACCAAAATATTAACTGAAAAGAACCACATTTTTAAATATTAAAATTTCATATTTTTATGTTTTTTATTTATATTTCTCAAAATATTATTTAGGATTTAATCCCAATTTTCTTGTTTATTTATAGGGTTTGTTGTTGGCTAAGTTTGTCTATATGCATTTCGTTGGTTCTTACACCAACTCTTCAGTAGACTTCAACCCAAATTCTTAAAAAACTCATGAATATTTTGTGTCTTTATATAATAACCTCATTAAACAAAATGAGAATTACTTTAAGCAACCAAAACGTTCAAGTTTTTTTAAGAATCCAACAAACCAATATTCGCTATTCGCTTGTTTTGATTTTCTTTTTCCCCTTACATTTGAATAACCATTGGTTATTACTAAATGTATTAAGGGGCTTTTCAAATATGGACACCCTGTATTAGTTTTAAATTTGCATAATATGTATTAATATGTGTGCAAGGGAAAGTTTATCATTGAATCATTGAATATGTTTTCAAATTAAACTTTTATCCTTAACAAGGGCATTTATGTTCATGCATGCTCACATGCTAATGCAAACATATCGCAGAAACATGTATGTAAAGTATAAATATGCATATGTATCTAAAATATGTAGCAAAATATATATTATGTTCGTTATAATATTTTTGCCTTTAGCCCTAATCTGTACTTTACTATAGTTTAATCCTTATAAGTCCTTTTATTGTTTTTGGTTTTGCACCACAGCCCTCTTATGTGAAGCAAATTAATATTACTTTGTGTTTGAACTAATTTATGCAAAGTTTTATTATTTAGATTATTTAAAAGCATTGCTTTTTCTAATCGTCAACGAATAATAAATAAATTAAAGAAATACAACAATACATAGTCTTCAGTTTTAATGTACATATGTGTAAGTTAAAGGTACTTGCCTTCTACACATAATCATTTTATTATTCTGTAGGCGATTATAAGAGAATTAGTTTAAGATTTTTGTGTTTCAAATATTTAATTCTCCGCAGGTGATTAAGTGATTCAGTTTTTTTGCAAATTACTTACGAAAATAATTGATATATTTTCAAAATTTTATTTTTTATTTTATTATAGAACCAAAACAAAAAATAGGCAGTTTTGGATTAAGCAAAAGGTGTTTAATAGTTAATGATAAATTTTGAGCAAAAATAATTTCAAGTCGATCAGGCCCAACAAAAAGTATCCTACACAAAAGTTCGTTTTGTTTATTTATTTAAAAACTGTTTTAAAATCACAAGAGTGCATCATAAATTATAGAAAAAAGTTGCAGCTATAAATTTAATTAAAAAAAAAGATCCCAAATATTGATTTTGTGGTGCTTTGGTCATCAAACAGCATTTAAAGAGTAGGATGTCTAAGTCAATTAATTAAAAACAAATGTATGTATTGACGAGTTTTTCCCTTACCACGGTATTTTTTCAGTGTTTTTTTCGCATAAATTTTCAATAACGAAAGATCAGTGCCACAATTTCTTGCAACTATAACGCTAAGAATACGTACTGGAGGCCCAAGCCCCATAGCCAAAGAGGATTAATTATTTGTAATCTTATAGATGAACAAGGGCTTAATATTATTTAAAATGGACAAAAACATATTAATCAGCTAATCGAAATAAAGTAGCAAAAATTGTAGATTGTAAAGAAAGACTTATTCCCGAGAGTTTTATTCCCAAAACTTTAAGGGGTTCAATTTTCGTTGTATCAAGCTGCAGACAGCCTCCCCCAAAATAATCACAATCACCTTATCAAATCGCAACTTGTATTTTTTATATCTGCTGCAAACTGCGTACGTACTGTTTAAAATTAAGAAAGGTTTCGATGGCTGCCATAGCAGTGTAAGTAAAAAAGTGTCTACATGCTTCTTTCACATACTGCCACACTAGATCCAACTGAGTTTATTTCACGTATATTAAACAGCTTTTGCATGAAAAAATATGCCTGACCAAAATTGAAAAAGCATTCATCGTCGAGCTTAAAACAGGTTCAAAAGTTTTCTGGAGGTATAAAAAACATCACCACTTCAGACAAACTAAGAAAGCCTTGATTCAATTTCTAAAACCAGTCCTGCGTTATCTTGGGATCTTGAGTACATTTACTGTCATTAGTGAAATGTCGCTTGATGTTTATAAGCACATGGATATACGTTTCGAGCTGCCTCTGAGTAAGGGTAATATATGGGTGGCCCCGAAAGATCTGCGGTAAGTGCGCGAGCTTACCAGTATGGGGGTTGTGTTTTCGATTCTCGCTAGAGACCCTGGTAAGTCTGCTTCATTCTACTTTTCAACTCATTATGTTTTTCAATCTTTCCCTTTAAGCCTCAGGATATCATAATAAATTAATAAGTAAAATAACACAAAAATACGTAAAATACAGATTGAACATAATGCAGTTATTATGTAATATATTCAATTAAGCAAATGCAATTGATTATATGAGTGTTTATTTTATTTCGTATCATTTATCTGACTAATTTTCCAATTATTTTACTGCTTAAATAATTTCAAGTCAATATTTGACTTTGTTCTGGGCTTTAAAGCAGGACAGACCCTTAAGCATATTTTGTTTGTACTTTTATGATTAATTTGTGTACTCAGATGCAATCTGACAAATCAACTGCAAAATAAATATCAATAAACATACAAAAATGAAATAACATACATATCAAGACATACATACAAATAATCATATCAGCTTACAGAATTTTGCAGTTTCAATATTTTTTTTTGGATGCTAGACAAAAATGACAAATAGAAAAAAAGAATAATTTGAAATACATTTTGAACATACAGAAACGAAAAAGTAAATGAACTTAGTTTTCATGTTGCAGTAAAAAAATGTCGGTAGGAAATTGTAGTGAAAATCGATAAATAAGTTTTTTTTTGTGTATAAATATGTATTTAACAAGCATTGCATTGAAGCTTCTTATGGCCCAACAACTTTTAAATTTCAGGGACTAATATGAGTTCATGCAAATTGTTAAAATCAATGAACAAACATATTTTTAAAAACATTTAACATCTGAAAACATGTCAGTTTCACATTTGCTCGTCGACAATTTTGCTCAGAGTTCTGTAGTCGGCGAATACTGCTTTGGCTATGAATGTCCCACGGCCAAAACCCAGCAGGATTTCCGAAAAAATTGAACTGGTTAAAAGTAGTTAACGTAAAAATCTGCGACTTTTAGTACGGAAGAGAGCAGACTTACTGTGAATTCCAACAGAGAATATTCATTAAATTTTAAAAAAAAATCTGAAGTTCCATCGTTTTAAAATTCAAATCTTTCAAGAACTGAAAGAAAGTGCTTCTGATTTAATTAAAAATGTTTGTGAAGCGATGTTGGGGCGTTTTTGTAGTGTAAATCCCATTTTTTGAATTACGACGCTCATTTCACTTGCTCAGTCGACCCCCTTATCAATAATACTCCAAAGTTTTCAATATAAAAAATTTGGAAGCCAATTAGTTTGTGCTTATCTGACGTTTAAGTAAATATTTATAGCAAGTGACAGCAAAAGGGGAAGTAAAAAATTAAAATAGTTTATGGCAAAAACTACTTTACTGGATTAGTTAATTAGTCGTGATGAAATTAGCATTTTTCTTACTCGAACGCTTAATTGACTAAAAGTTAATCGACTTATCGATCATTAATGAAGTGACAAAAGCACCAACTGGCAGTTGTGCTATTAATTATATATATCATTCCAAAATTTGTGATAAGAATCAATCGCATGCCTGTCACTTACCTATTCTCTTTTAAGAATACGTATCTCAGAGGCAAGAAAAATTCTGTGGAAGATGCCTTGTCGTGTCAGGAATACACAAAAATGCATAATATTGCAGGCAAGAAATAGTGGACAACGAGAAAAAAATCTACTCAAAAAGTTTGGGAACTGCAGCAAATGCCGGAAACATAATCAATCTAATATATAACGGACCATTTTCTTGAAAAGTTTTTAGAGGTCCTATGAGCACAATAGAGATAAATGGAACTAAATAAAAAAAAGGGAGAGAGAGAAAGCTTGAATATATACAAATATATCTAAATCAAATCGATCGAAAATCTTATAAACACTTCCTACATTAAAACTGTTAGTCCTCTCGGTCAAAATTTAAAATGAAATCTATGCAACCTAGATCATGTTCATAGGATTTTCGTATGACGCAGGCAATGCCAAACAAATTTTCTGTCTGGGAATATATATACATAAATTGTCAAAATATATGCATACAAATATATACCTATATACAAGGAAACAGAAAAACACGTTTTTGCATGAATTCTATAGGCACGTATTGGTTATAAAAAAGATTTATGCTCAAATATCACACATAAATATATGCATCAATGTACTTATATTAGGGATATAACTCCTGAGAATTTTTTTGCAAATACCAAAATTAGAATAGTATCGTCGAAGGTGTTGTTAAAAATTATACAAAATTTCGTCCTACTGGTGTTAAAAAAATTCTTCCCCCCGGCAACCTTAAAGTTCTAAATGAGTATTTGTTGGTCCAATTCAAAAAAAATTAATAGTGCATTTCCTTTACCATGTTTCTTTTACAGCCAAATTAACAGATGCACTCTCTCATATAGAATGAGCCATATTCATAAATATTTAAAATACCGATTGCTTAATGGATATTGTTAAAAGAAAGAAACCAAAAAGTATTTCGTATGACTTTATTTGACTGTGGAAACTTGATTTCCATAGACACAGAGATGAAAAAACGGGCGTGGGTTTTTTGATTTCCTTATCTATAAGAATCCAGAATACATATTGTTTAAGGTGGCAAATGAATATTGAAGAGATTAAAAATAATAAAAATAAATTCATTGATTTTTAATAGGAAGAAACAATTTTATTTCCCCATCCTGGCCCGTTTTAAGAAAAAAGTTTATTTCTATAAGAAAATCAAATTAGTATTTTTTACTAAAATAAATGTCCAAAAACTATTTTAAGTTTTTGTTTTGGCCTTAAAAAATACAAATCCAAATTAAATGTATATCCATTTCCTTCTCGTTCTTATAGTTTTGAAAATGTACTTGACGCGTGTTTAATTTTTCTGCAAGATAACGTAATCAATGTTTTTTTTTTGTTACAAAAAGAAAATTTTCCAGCTCTTGGTACTATACGGAAAAACATTCCTAATGTTTACATATTAGCTACATATGTACATACATTTATAAAATACATGCACAAAAATATAAAAATAGTTTTTCCTAAAGTTTTTTTTCATACAAGTAAATTTTGTTTTTTTACGTTCCTGATGTCAGCATAATTTCAGTTTGTTATATATTTCTGAATACTTCAACTACTGCATCTACCATAAAAATATAAAACATTTATTTACTTAAGGACTGAGGTTAAAGTAAATAGTGTTATCAATTATGCTATGATATTGATGTTTTGTAAAAAGATTTCTAAATGATAAGTAAAATTGTCGATGTTTCAATGGTGAAATTGCTTTGAAATATAATTTTGATTCGAAGCGAGAAAAGGTTATTTTTAGCAAAAAAAAAAAAAAAAAATTGTTTCCTGGGTGTTTTATATTTTTTTAGTAAACCAAATTGTGAACGTAAAAGACGTTAGATAATTGTATTGACACTATTTTACTATTTAAATCATCTTTTAAAGCATTAAGGTGAATTCAAAAATTATTTGTCTACAGAAAACTCTGAATAATTATTAGTTGCAAAGTTAAATGTATTTAGCAACGAGGAAAAAAAAACATTATTGAAGCTTAAGCCGTTTGGTTTTCTTAAAAAAACAGACCTAACTACCTCCCAAATTATTCATGTTTAAGTATCAAGGGCACACAGATTTGCAATTTATTTTATATGAAAAAGGGCAATAAAATATTAAAAGTAAATTTTTCGTTTGTGACAAAACAAAAGAAGAAATCCATTTAGCACTGTCCTTCATCGAATGTATTTTATTGTTGGTCTTGTTATTGTCATGTTTCTCTAACATGTATAAGTATAAAATCATTTCCATATATTTTGAATTTTACATGCAAATGTAGACATGTTCTTGCATAAATGTCCCATTTAATACAGAGACACAAATGTCTAAAATGCTTTATTGTTGGTATTCACTTAAGGCTCACATAAATGTTTATTATATTTTTCGTTTTATATACATTTTTGGCATAATTAATTAAGTGTTTCTTTAAATCCAAAATATTTTGTTCAGAGGATAAAACAGAAAAAAAAGTTAATTGCTCTTGAAATTCATACAGAAGGCCGTGAATTTTATTTAGTATCTTCGATGTTAATAATATCATTTCAATCAGAGCCTGTAATTTATAAGAAAAAAAAAACAAATAAATAAATAAATAAGTCCCAAGATGTTAAAACTATACATATTTCGATTTTTGAAAAATTTGTGCCAAAAATAATAATAATTATTTTGTAATTTTTATTTAAATTTTTTGCAAAAAATTTGGTATTTTTTTAAATTATTTATTTAAATTTAATTATTACTTATAAAAAAAAAAATTACAATTACAATTATCCTTATGCCCAAAATATAAAATTTTAAAAAATAAAAACTTAAATAAAAATAATCCTTTACAAAAAAAAAAAAAAAAAAATAAAGTAAAAATAAAAATTAAAACAAAAAATAGTTTTTAGAAAACAAAAAATACAAAAATTTAAAAGGCACTTCGCTTCAATAAATCTAACATTAATTTAACACCATCAAGGTGTGCGCCTGCCTTTCCGATGCTTTCTTGTACATCCTTTTTTCACTGAAAATTCAAAAATAATTATTATTTACAGTCTCTGTTGGAAGAAATAGTTTGTTTATTGGGAAAAAAATACAACAGTATGCACATATGCACCAAAATCTTATAAACAAAAGTTCAATCCCACATTTTACCAAAATTTTAAGGTTAGTTTTATTTTGCGTCAAACTACTGTGCCTTCGTCCTTGTTCAATAGGCATGATTGTCATAACAATATTTACGCTTTTACTGCTTTTCGTTGGATATTATTGTTTTTGTTGTAGATAGTACAGATTTTTATTAAAATACTTCTTTGCTATTTTTACAATTAAATGTCGCCATTGTAGTTATATTTATTTGCTTTTTATATTTGGTTTTTATGTACAGAACATTCATACCGGACTATGTGTGATTTTATATGTTGCAAATATAATTTCGCAACATAAAAATCCTTAATACATACAAAACATATAACACTTATTAATACGAACACACACACATATAAATAAATTACTTTGAATGTTTATGAGTGCGGAAGCAAGTGCTTTAAAATGATGAAACTACGGCATAAAATTTTTTCTATACAATTTAACGCAAAATCACGATGCTGAATGCGGTTTTAAGTTAAAATTTATTTTATTCTGACAAAGATTTTTCTTATGTTCGTATTTTGAAATAGAAATTTACACTTTTTTGAATTTCATTTATCTTTTAAGCAAAAACGAATGTTTTGGGGGAAAAAATAAGAACAAAATAAATTCAAATAACCATTAATATTTCACTTTAATATAAAATTTTGTAAATCTTTGAATGGAATGTGAAATATTAGTAAAAAAAAAATTGAAGGAGGAAGGTTTGTGAAAGAAAATTGTAAAGGTTAAATGTGAGTTCGTCAATGTGCAGCCGACGTTTCAATTACAACGATTTCAAAGATTAAAAAAATCGATTTTTTTCTTAATTCTCACTCAGCTACGTGCGCACACATGTACTTCCATATTGATTGAATAGGCCTTTTATCATATTTTTTTCCGTTTCATGTTACAACTCTAATAAAGAACGCAAAAAATTAAGCCATTTTAAGCTGATTTGTAACCATGAAATTTAATAAGAGTTAAAAAGAATTAAAAATAAATTGAAAGCTTTATAGCAAAGTGTAACAATATATGCAAAGAGAATACTTACTTAACTATACACGGAGGAAATTGTTTCGTATACTTTAATAGAAACTGTCGCCAATTGAATTTAGAAAATTTGGATTTCAATTATAATTCCAGAATTTGGATTTGGCTACAAATTTATAAAAAAACTAAAAATTTAAGATCTTAATTTTGCCAGGTAAATAAATTGATTATATAAAATCTGTTTTCTAAGTGTATGTGAAGTGGAAAAATTTATTTTCAAAAGAATCCACTAAACAAATAGGAATATAATATATAACTGTGTCTAATCTTAAGTACCCATAAATAATTTATATGTTTCTTTTGATGCCAATTTTAAACGCATATATTTGTAAATTTTAAAGTTATTTTTAAGGCTTCTTATTAAAAGAATATTTAAAATTTAGCTGTTAAAAAAAGGTTAAAATCTTTAAGAAAATTCAATTCAAATTGTAAAAAATTTTTCAGTTCCTGACTATAAAATAATCGGGGTTTTTTTCAATTAAGGCATAATTTTTTAAATAAAAACCAATAATAAATTTTTTTGAAGAGTTTACTAGACAGCATTCTAATTTTAAAAGCACAAAGATTATTTATAATTGCACATAGTATAACATTGGAATTTTCGCATGTTATAGTAAGATGCGTTAATTTATTACCCTCTACTGCTTTTCTGTATTAAGTATTAATCTATGCAAAATGTTGATGTAGGTAAAGGAAATCTTCGTAAACAGGACTTAAGAACTGTATCGAAAAAAATTTCTAGTTGCATTAAAGTTTTAAATCGTGCAACAAATAATTGTTCTTTTTATCACGTTAGCTTTTATATACATGTCATTATTATTTTAAAACTCATTAATTTTAAATTGTTAATACGATCAAAATTAACTGCGAAAAAAACGTGAAAATATAGTTAAAACTTTTAAAAAAATCCGTCATGGACTTTTAAAAAAATAGCAAAAAATTAAAAAATTGACCGTCGAACTGTTTTAAATGTCATTAAACAGTAAAAGGAACACCTAAGCATTAAAAGAAAACCTGGATCAAAAAATAAGAAAGGTCCAAAGGGTATTGGTAAGGTAAAAGAAGTCGCGAAAAGGTTTCGAAGAGCACCTAACACTTCTATCAGAAAAGCAGCACGTTAAATTAAATGCCCTAATAGTTTTGTCTAAACGACCAAACTTATGCTGGGCTAAAGACACACAAAGTTCAGAAAGTTCCAGATCGCAATTCGGTAAAGAACTTAAAAGCAAAAAAACGAGCGAAAAATATTATGGCAGATTTTATAAAAAAAAATACACCTGTTGTGTGATGGATGACGAAACCTACGTACTGGGAAAATTTTATCAACTTCTCGGCCAAGACTTTTATGTTGCTTATGAAAGCGGTAATGTTCAGAAAGAGTTTCGGACAAAAAAAAAAAACAAGAAAATTCCCTAAGAAATTTCTCGTGTGGCAAGCTATTTGCAGTTGTGGCAAACGAAGCCAAGCATTTGTGGAATCAGGCACGCAAAAACAGAAATTTATATCACGGAGTGCCTACAAAAGCGACTTTCCTTGAGACAGTACCGAGTGCTTACATATTTTTTGCCATATTTAGCATCATGTCACTGTGGGAAAAAGGCGCTTGAGTGGTATTTAAAGAATAATGTAATTTTTTTACCACGAGTGGCAAATCCACCTAACTGTCCAGAACTTAGGGCTGTGGAAAGGTACTGGGCTCTTGCAAAAAAGGAATTGAAGAACACAGAAAAAGTGTCCTAGATCATATCCGTTTTTAAGTGTAGATGGATCACCTCCTTCAAAATAGTAACAAAAGCAACTGTAAAATCTTATATTAAATAAAACTGTCTTAGAAGCTTAATCAATGTGACAGAATCCAATTTCGACAGCTTAAAGGAATTTCTAAAATCTTTAATTTGAGTTCATAGTGACAATGTTGCCAAGGCCTAAAATTTATTTATAATCCCATAACCAAAATTTTGATACTATTTAGGCTTTTTTTTTAAATTTTGGCACAGCAATAATTATAAAAGCAAAAATCAAAATATACAAAAGGTTTTTCTAAATATGTGTCTTTGGTGGCAAAGGAAACAGGAAATCATTTAGAAGTAATGGGCTTCAAATTTAACAAATTCACAGATAGAGGAATACCGCAAAACTAATTTTTATATAAATAATATATATTTCTTCATTGTTGTTATTTAAAGATAAAAACTACATTTAAAATTATAAGTAAACGAACCTACGTACAGAGGAAAAAACCCCCCGGATTAGAAAGTTTTTTAAAGTCAAATTCATACAGACAATTATTTACAAAATAAGAAAAGGGCAAACTAATTGTGGCTCTAATTACCACATGTGTCAATGTAATTAATTAATTGCTTGACTTTTATCTAAAGTTTCGAAAAATTGTTTGTCTTTAACTAATTGGATGTAAGCGTATTTTCCAAAGTTTCCATACGTTTTTTTTTTTTTGAAAAAAACTATTTACAATGACAGGCAACAAAAATATTTTTTGCATTTACAATTTCAAACTGGTTATTATTATGCCAATTAGTTTCCCTTACTTTATTTCTAAAACTTTAATTGCATTCTACATATTTTGTAAAACTTAGTTTCCAATTTTTATTTTTTTCAATATTATTTCCAATCATTATAACCATTACTAAACTTAATAAAAAATCACAAAAATTTATTGTTTTAAAACAACTAACAATTGAAAGTACAACATCACAGTAGAACGCATGGAATAATTGCCTTAAAATCATTATGGACTTAAAGTGTTAACGAAATGGATTGTTTAAATTACAAGAAGGTTTCTAGGGAGCCAACTAATTGCACATTAATGCAATTGCAATCAACAGTTTCTATTTTTGTGATTGGTGGGCATAATTATTATAGCTTTAGTAAAAAAAATTAGATTTTTGCAATTAGAAAATTTCATTTGTTAAATAAATTTTTTTCTCTTAAAAAAATTAGTAAACTAAAAGTTTAAGGACTAGTGTGAAATTTTTATTGAATAACGTGTAACCAAACTATTTAAAATTTTGCAGTAATTGTTTTGCAAAAAAAAACGATTTTAAAATTGTTTGAATAATATTTAAATTTTTTGAATTAGGATGGCCTGCTTTTGGATTTTTCTACAAAACAAATAAATATTTTATAGTTCACATTGACCTTTTGAAACCCCAAATTTTTTTATATTATTTTTTTCCATTTTTTTTATTTATGATGTATGACCCCTTTGGTGTCTAATTTTTACCCAGTTAATGTGGCTACGGGAGCTTTTACCCTAATTTTAAAATTTTGTATAAAAACCCCCTTTAGGTGTGTTAATGGGGGGTAAGTGTAATCTAGAAAAGTTTTTGCACGAAAAAATGAGTTAGTAAGTCCTACATTAAAACCTACCCACGAGCATGCTGGAATTTGTCGCAGGGATTTATTACAATTTCCCAAACTTTTTGTGGGAGCTCCTTTAGGCGATGGAGGTAGGGGTTAAGTATGTTATTGGAACTTGTTTGGGAGGGAAAACTAATGGGGGGCCGGTCTTGCGCCTTATTTTTCTTAGGCCGACGCTTTTACTTGATTTTTGTAAATTTGGTATGGCAGCCCCCTTAGGTGATGGTGTTAGGGGGTAAGTATGTTTTAGGAATATGTTTCGTAGGGAAAACTAATAGGAATCTGCAATACATTTAATTCCTCTAAGGGTGATTCCAGGGAAGTTGTATGGGTTTTTACCATATTTTTATCCAATTTTGTATGGCAACGCTATTAGGGGGGGGGGGGGGGGGGCAATAGGTAGTAAGTGTGTTCCACAGAAATGTTTGAGAGAAAAATTATTTAGGGTCGTTTTTACATTTGACGTTTGCAGGAGCACCCTGAAAGCTGTGGGAGCGATTAAAAGAAAGAAAATTTTGTATGGAAAACCTGTTAGCGGCGGAGATAGGGTGCTAGTTTGTTCCACAAGATTTTTCATAAAACAAATAAATGGGAGTCGGTCTTTCATTTTATCCGGGTAGGGGTAAGTCCGGGGCAGTTGTAAAGGTATTTATTTACAAATTTTAAAGAAATAAACAGAGGTGGCCTTGGCTTTTAGTTTATATTTCGCTCAGTTATTGGACGATTGGGCTATATTTCAATAGCCGTTTGCTCGTAGATATTTTTGACAGCCTAATATTATCTTCGGGTCTATGAGGCAACGGAGTGTTTACAAAAAGTTGGTTTCAACCATAAAACAGACAAACGGGTAGGTGGGCAGATGGACATTGCTAAATTGATTCCTCTGCCTATGAGGACCAAAAAAAATGTATACTTTGTGGGGTTGCAGATGTATTTGAAAGAAATTACAAATGGAATTACAAGCTTATACCCTTATCACTAATATAAAGAGTATAAAAATACATTTTAAAAACAATTTATCTTTCAAGCTAAACAAACATTTATTTAAGAATTTTTTTAATCTTATAAAAAGACAAGTTTGTTTTATGATAAAGACTTTCTTTTGGCATATTGTAGTTCTTATCTGAACATGGGCTTTCAGTATTAAACAAGAGAACCAAAATAATAAAGAAAACAACTGACAGTTTTTTTTTATTAAGAGCAGCTAAATAAGAACATTCTTTTCACAAATTATTTAAGAAGTAATAAATTATAATTTTAACATAAGCCAGTAGCCTCTTAGTCAAGACATACATATGCCCTTGATTGAAAACGATATAAAGCCCATATACCAGTTGGCCATATCTTCAAAATAATGATGGGCATAAGATCAAAAGTCAACCTGAAAGCTATACTGTCGAGAGTGTCAACGACATTTTTATAAAATTGCCCGCAAAATCATAAAGAAAATGCTCAAAACTATTTCTTAGTATTTCGTTAATTTTCGAAGTTTGTCTGTGGCGTCATGCTTAGATTAATGTAATTTTATTTAAAATAATGCTTATTTAACATTGTCAGTGATATATTGGGAACCATTTTGAAAAAAAAAATTAAAAACAAAAAGACCTACGAGAATTTTGTTAACTGGGATACTCTTACTTAAATAAACTGGAGGTTAAACTTCATTTGAAAATAAAATTATGATTCTGAATTGGTATAAAAAAAAACAACAAGAGTTAAGCGAGTTAAGTTAAATAAAAACACATAAAAATCTGGATATAAATACTTTATTGGCGACATATATAGTACATAAGTATTGGCATACAAATACATAAAAGGAAACACATATCGCTCATTTTCCAAAACAACGACATAACACGAAAAATGCATTTTGTTTATAAATATCATTTGTTAATTGTATCTACTTTTTACCTTTGAAAAAACATGCCGCTTATCTTTTCCAGTAAATGCAAGTAAAAGGAAAATTTTAAACGTATTTCCCTCGAAAAAACTTTTTTTGAATTATGACGTTGTTTTGGCAAATGAGCAAAATATTTAAAAATATTTTGGGGGATGGTTTTCGTATTTGCATGTGTTTTTATATACAACACCACTAAATGTAGGGAATTAGGGATTTGTTTTGATAAACATTTTGTATCATATTACAAAGTTGGCCTAAGGCGCCATAATGTCTCTTGAGCACAGTGAGCCTTTATACAATTAATATGTAATTTATCTGTGTGCGGCTGTTGAAAGACCGTAGGGTCTGAAACAGGAACCATTAAAGTAATTAAATTAGAGAGGAGTGTTCACTAATGAAAATCGATAAAAAATATATTGAAGCTGCTTTCAGTTAAAAAAATATTTTGTTTTTCATTAACTGAGTTCGCAAAAATTCGAACTTTTTATCCTTTAAAAACTACGAAAATAAACTGTAAAAAATTGCAAAAAATTTTTAGAAAATTTTAAATTTTCTCCAAATGAATGGCTGAACTTAAAGTTACTTATAATTTTTAAAAGAAATACGAAATAATGCTACTGGTTATTGATTTATGTACATACGTAGGTGTGAGTAAGTGTATGTTTGTATGTTGAAATCTGTCTTGTTTAACAAGCCTCTTCCTACGACCGGAAATAATTTATCATTCTCTTGCCGTATTGTCGTGGCACTTAAATATGCGTTAGCTTTTTGTATTAAGGAACTTACACATAAATACACATATACATACATACATACGATCTAATGCAAACACACACATGTTTATGGTCTAAAACAAAAGTGTGAAGGATTTATGCTGAACTTAAAATCAAGACTATAAATATTTGGAAGATTTTAATAAACTTTCAAACTTTATTTGGTTTCTTTTAATGAAGCGTATTAAAATTGCGGTCCTTGAGCTTACTAAGAGCGAAGTGAAAAGTAATAATTTTTGGGTCGATTTAATAAACTTTGAAAATTCTGCTTTTTTTGTTGCTTTAAAAAAAAACATATAAAAAAATACGAAACCCTTTTTAAAGCTGCGATGCTTTTATATTCAAAACCTTTAAATATTTTTTATTGTAATTGAAACTTCCTTTTAAAACTTTAATCATACTTTTCAAAATAATAAAATCAGAATAAAGATTTTAAAGATTTACCTCAGATAACAGCTTTAAATTTATGTAAAATAAGATAATAAATATCTGGAAACCTTTTACACTCATTAAATCATAAGGGTTTTGGTAGAAACCCAAGGTCACCTTAAGTTATTGTGTCAAATCAAACAAAGGGTCAGAGCTTAGCATTAGATTTCTTTTTGATGCCACTTAATTGACCAAAATGTAAATATAAACAAACAAAAGCATAGATAAAAATAGATTCAAAGTAATGGAAGAATAAAGAACCAGTCAAGGGGTAGTAAAAGAAAAACAAAATAACTTAAGACAGGAGATTATCAAAGAAAAAAGAGAACAATAAAAACAAATTATATTTTTTGATTTTATTTATAACAAGCAATTAAGTAGTCCAACTCTTAAGGAAATAGAATCCATATAAGAAAGAAAGAACAAAGACAATGCTTATTATAATTTTAGTTAATTAAGAACACTGTAAATAATAATTATTTAAGATTTTTCAATGAAAAAATTATGTACAAGGAAACGTCGGAGAGTCCATTAATGCACACCATATTAGTGAAATTAAACTAGATTTTTTGAAAACGAAGTGCTTTATAATTTTTTTTAAATTTTTTTAAACAAAAATTTATTATTTTTTTAATATTTATTTATTTGTTAAGAAATAATTACTACTTTTTAACTATTTTTTTTTGCCAGAAATAACGGTTTAAAAATAAATAAATATAAAACTATTAAAACCGAATATCGTTATCATAATTAAATTTTATACAAATTTAAAAATAATAATTGATTTTGCCAAAAACAACAATAATCAAAAATGACAAACTGATATATACCCTTATCACTATGTGAAGTGTATAAAAAAGTAAGAAAGTTATAGTCGGTCAAGTCCAACCATATTATACCCTATGCCTCATTATGAAGAAATAGACCAGTTAAAAACATTTAGATAGACACATGTGCAAAATTCTGTCAAAATAAAGTATGTATAATTCGAGTGCTTATTCCCGGAAGCTATATCCAAAAATAAACCGATAAGCCTTCGTGCTAACGTAAAAAACTTATCTGTGTCAAATTTCATCAAAATATCTTTAAAATTGCGAACTGTAGCGTGCTCACAAGAATACATGGACACCCAGCCAAACCGACGGACGAAGGGACATACTTAAATTGACTCGGAAAGTGATCGATCGTCATAATTAAAGGTAGGTCTGAGACCTTTCCTTTTGGGCATTATAAACATCTTCACAAATTTGTTGGGGTATTATATGGTGTTGGTATAATTTTCATGAATATTCGATAAAAATTATAAAAATAAAAAAATAATTATTATTTTTCCTAAAATTTGTTTGTCTTAAAAATACTTATTTTACATTTTTGATGATTGTTTTATATTTTTGAGACTAAAGGTCTTGAGAAATTATTTTAACTACTATTAGGCCATATATAGGGGTCAAAAGTGAATTGAATGGAAAAAACTTTTTCACGCTTTTCTAATCCTTTTTTTAATTTTTGGATATCATAGGTTCAAAGCTATTTAATAAGGCTAATTGATCCCGATTGAGGTAAAAAGTCAATTGAGTGGAAAAAAATTCTAACTTCATATGTTTAGTTCCTATTTCCATATGTTTCAAGTTAGATCTCTTTTAACAATAAGGTGTCCAAAAACACTTTTTTACATTTTTTAAACTTTTTCGATGTGAGTTTAGGTTATGAGTATTGAAATATAAAATGACGTTCTTTAAACCCTTTTAAAATCAGAAATCAACTAAGGAGAAAAAACTTTTAAAAATCATTAGTACTATTTTATATTCTTTGAGCCACATTTTTGGTACTTCACCTATATTTTTTTGTATTTTTTTCAAGTTTTTTAAAATTTTTATTTAAAATATAAGAAGTAAAGGGCTATCAAGTCAGATTTAGGTCATAAGTCATGTTGTTGGTAAAAAGTACTTTTTCTAAATTTTTTTACCATTTTTACTTTTTTTCAATATTGGTTCCAAAAATATGCAAATAAGGACTAGACCTATACAGAGTTAGAAAGTCAACTATTTGAAAAAAGTACTTCTTCATCACATTTGGTACCTTTTTGAAATAAACTTTGCATTCTTTAAGGATATGAGTCTAGAACTATGAAATTAAGAGCTATTAAGCAATGTAAATTCGAAAGTAAACTTAGTGTACACAACGTAACTTTTTCACATTTCTTAAACATTTTTGCAATTTGTGTGAAAATAAGTATGGATATATGAAACTGACCAAAGTCCAAAGTCATTTAGGCAGTCAAAATTTTTTTTTTACATTTTTGGTACTTTTTCCCTTTGCTTACCAGGATTGAGGCCGAAAATCAGTTAAACAATAAAATTTTTGTTTACCATTTTTTGTACTTTTTTATACTTTTTGAGGTTATGACTCCTAATATGTAAAATTAGAGACTAAGGGCGTAAGTCAAAAAGGTATTTTTTTTTTATCGTTTTTGATATCTTTTAAAGGGACAGTAACTCAGATTTTGCTAATGAATATTGACCTAGATTTAGTTGAATTATCACAAATAAGTGAAGTTTTTAGTTTTATTTATCTAAATGTAAAACAGTATTTTTCCAAACCACGATAAGGAAACTGAAAGATTTTTTAAGAAATATTTTTTTTTGAAAATGGAAGTTTTGACATTTTAGATTAAGATTGCTTAAAAATTTAAAGAATCACCACTTTTTTAAGATTAAAAAATACTCCTGCAAGTTAAGTGCTTTATTTTTAAAAGAATTTAAAATTGTGTATACGAAGTAGCGGGTTAATTGCCTATAGGTAAATACATACATATGTAGTAATTGATGACAGTTGCTTAATACACCTAAAATTCAATCGATAAAATTATCTTCAGTGGGATATTTTGGAGTCATTGATTAATTACATTTACTTTTAAACTACAGTTTGTTAATTTTACAAGATAAATAAAATGTTGTGGGGGATATTTCAACATTTCAGCAATAAACAAAAGAACTAATGGAATTGAAGGCGGATTTTGGCTATAAGATAAAACTGTAAAAATAATTGCAAAACTATTTATAGTTTATAGTTTTTAGACAGAGTAATATGTTAAAAGTATGTTAAAATTAAAAATTCTATTACACTAAATATAAAGCAAATTATGTAGGAGACAGACAGCACAAAATATGTAGTTGTTGGCGTCTGTGTTATTGAGTGTGTGGGATGTAATTGATGCGAAGATTTAGAGATAAATATAAATTGGTTCCTATGACGTTCTTATTTAAGTAATGTTTGCCTTAACTCAAACATATAAGGCTACTGGGATTCGTTAAATTTTTTAAAAACGGGAAAAAAGTTTAGGAAAGCTTTTTTGGTTTGAAGATGTTGCTTAAGGTACCTTTACGTGCATTACGACATGTCAAAAAAAAATGTTGTGGACTAATAAAAAATCTTATCATTTAAAAACATAATGTATTGAGTAGAAGAAAGTACGTACAAAAAAAAAATTTAAACATTTATTCGGTAAATGTTTATTTTCTAAGCCATTTAAACAATTTACATATTTTCATCACATCAGAGGTGTGAAAGATTGGCAGCACTTACAACAAATAATGAAGGTGGCTATATTTTATGAAACAAAATACAAACAATCAAAAAACCATGAAAAACTTGTACATTGTAGAGCTTATAATCTAATATTGTAGAACTTAAACCATATGCCGTTACCCCAAAAAAAACCAGCATAACCATCCGTATTCTATTCTCTTTTTTTAAACACGGAGAACATTTTTATAATATTTTGGTACTTTAAGGTCTGAATACTTTGTGTTATGTAAAGCCACCTTTAATAAACCCCTTTTTGAAATTTTAAAATTTTTTCTGGTTATAAGAATGTAAATTATTTAAAAAATGTTTTCAAAAAAGAAATATTATCTTAACAATTATCTACAACTTTAATTGTTTATAATTTTTTTTTAATACCCTTGTCATGGACCCTTGTTAAAGAACTTTAATTAATTAAATCTGGGTAGATTTAAATGTCCAGAATTAAAAACACCTGTCCATTTTTAACGAAGTTATTATTAGATTTTGCTTCAATTATAAATAATTATTCCTCCACCCTCTTTCCAAATCCTTCATTTCAATTATGCTGTAATTTGCTTGTAAAACTCTTCTTGTAATTTCTTTAAATTAAACAGACACCCAAAAATACTCGTTTGCTTTCACCAACTGCAGTTTATTTAATGAACCATAAGCTTTTAATTAGATTATAATTATGTTTGCTGTTTCTTTTTATAAAAAAAACTCCCTACAAGAAGTATAGAAAAAAAGTAAAAAGAAAAACCGAAAATTTCTCAAAAATATTAAAGTTAAAGTATCTTATAAGACCCTAAGATTTTTGTTATAACAAAAAAAAACAATTTAAATTTAGTTTTAAATTTTTGAGAACAATTTTGATTTAAATAAAAAAATCAAAATACAGTCTGCGTTCGAAAAAACACTGATAAAGGATTTGTAGTAAGGAAGTCTTGCTACTTATATTTGGCTCTACCAATTTCTATTTAAAATAGTCATTTCCCTTTGGGATTTAAGATTTTAAAGAGAATCTTCAAGGATGCAGTAAACTCTCCAAAAACAAACCCTTAGTGCATTTACATATATCAGGTGGCATAAGTTCTACAAAACCAACTAAATAGACATACGAATGTCAAAGACAGATAACAGAAAGGCACAAACTCTTTCTTCTTTTTTTTGAGCTTTTCTTAGAATACTACAGTTGTTGTTCGTAAAAAAGAAAAAAATGCATAATTATTAACAAAATTTGACATTTGAATAACTTAATATCGTTACTGGGCTGACTAGCTAAGGCCAGCTGATATACATGCGTCTTGAGCAAACCCAAACAGTAGTGAGACGACTTGGCTGTCCAAACTATCGTAGAACCATTTCTATGTTTATTGTGTTCACGGCTTACTTATGTGCTGTCGGAAAGCAGAAAAGTAACCCGAATTGTAGTCTAATCAGAGAAAATAAACTGCAGTTTAATACTCCTATTAAATATTTTTTAGATGCTCTTAAACTGAATCTTACTTAAACAAAACAAAAAACTAAACCACTGTTTAAGAAAGTAAAAACCGGAAAAAACTTTTTTAAACCGTCTGACATAGTTTTTCCCTCCATTTAACTTCTTCAATTGACTAGCAAAAAAAAAATTAAAAGTAAAATCTTAGATTTGTTGTTGTTACTCGTATTAAGCACTGTTGCTTGTTCTGCTTATTGATTTCCTTTTTGTCTTTTTATTTTAAAAATACATTGACATGACCCCATATACTTACTTAATGCTTATTGCGTAACAACCCCAAATATCTAACGAAACTAAACCAACTTAAGTTGGGTTCTTTTATTTTCCACTTCTTTTATTTGTGTGTTTAAGTCATTCTAATAAGCATACAAGATAAAGGGCAGAATTTTTTGCAAGTTTATCATTTAAACTTTTACAAACGTTCAAAAATTATATATTCATAGGGGTCAAAGGAAAAGGACAAAACAAAAAAAGGAAAAATTTTCAAAAACAGATCAAAACGAAACAAAATTGAGTGGAAACAAAACTTGTATAAGAAAGGCAAATGACATTCAATTGGAGTTTTTGTAACAAAAGAAAAAAAAGGAAGAAAAAGAAAGAAAGGATATGTGATTATAACATGTTGTTTGTGTGTGTTGTTTTGCTTCTTAGAAACATTAAAAACTAGGCTAAACTAAGCTAAGCCAACAGCTGGGTAAGGTTTAAAAAATTGGGCAACAATTTTAATATTTGGAGCTTATTGGAATTTCTGTTTTATAATATGTGTTAGCAAGGAATTACTAAGAAATAAGGACTGTATCAATCATTGAACTATAAATTTATGAATGGCTTATCACACAAATTTAAATACCTAATTTAAAGCTTAAATAAAAACTGTGAACAGGCTGTAGAAGTTTTACGATGAGTATATGCGTAAGTTTAGTAGGTGACTTAGGTTTTATAATATATAAATTTCTTGCTGTAAGTTTGTATTGAAAACATACCTCTATCCTACCCGTATATCTTTACTTAACAAAATAGTTAAAGGTTGCTGTCAGCCTCTTAGTTTTAGGCATATCAAGCATCCGATCAAACGACTTTGCTAAAAACTAAAAAAATTATTTAGGGCAAAATGATAACAAAAATCAGGCTAGGTTGGCTCAAAAGTTAGGTTGTGGAAAAGTTTTGGGGTGAGTTTTTAACGTTTCTAAGTCTTTTTAGTAAAAAAATCTAAAAAAAAAATCTTTCAAAAGAGAAATATTACGGACTGGCTGATCATCGCACAAAACAAATGCATGGAAATAGACATTTAGTATTTGGAGGGTATCCCTGACTGAAACCACTAAAAAGGCATTTCTAGAATAAAATACCCCAATTTTAGACCTTAAAATAAAAAGGAGGGTAAATTTCATATTTTGGTAGCTTTGGGACTCTTTTAATATTTCTAAGCCAAAACGGATACAGAACTAGTTTCAATTATATTTGACAAAAAAAAAAAAAACGGTCAACAGGCCTTTAAAAATATGAATGCTTTTGTAGGACTTTTTTGAAGTGTTAGACTCAAAAAGTTAAAACAGGCAAAAATATATTTTGTGTACTCTTTAGGTACTTTTTATAGCCTTATTATACGTAAGAAGGACATGCAATTCAAATTACGTTTAACAGGCTTTGAAAATTTTAAATAAGTTTTGCGTACTTTTTTTAAGATCTTCGATGTTAAAAAGTATAAAGAAAAAAATTTATTGTGATTTCTTTTAGATAATTTTTTTTTTATTTTCAACCAATAAATAAACAAAATACTACAAAAAAATTGTTCTTAATACATTTGCTGAAATTTTGGCTTTTTTAGTTTAAAAAGGTATAAAATTAAATTCGGTACTTCAGGTACCTCTCCTGACTTTTAAAGAAATGAATATAAAAATATTATTATAGTAACGTTCAATAGGCCTCGAAATATTTCAACAAGTGCTTTTTATTTAAGGTTTATAGCCTAAAGCTGTAAGAAGAGCATAAAAGTTTCTTTGGTACTTTTTTTGGCACTTTTTGTAATTTTGAAACCAATAAATATATAAACAACATTCAAGCTGCGCTTGATAGCTACCGTGCTTGGAGTTTGTGTAGGCAGGTTTATGCAGTTATTGACTACTTCTTTCACAAAAAATACTTTTTCATATTTAATGGCATTTTTGCATTTTTTGGGAGACTGAAATGTTCTTTTTTCCATTATTAGTACTTTTTGGTATTTTAAGATTATTAGTCTAGATATATTTATATGAAATTAAGTCATATTGATTTACATAAAGTTCGAAAGTCAACTTAGTGGGCAAAATGTTATCTTTAATTTTTTTAACTTTTTGTTTTTTAAACTTTTTGAGACTTTTAAACTTAAAAATAGGAACAACACTATTGGCCCATATACCAGTTTACAAAAACTCTCTATACCAATTTCTATACACTTTTGCATTCTTTAAAATTATGAGTTAAAAAGTATAAGATTTAGGACTTTGTGTTCTATAAAGGGCGCATGTAAACAAGTGCCCAAAAGAAATTCTTAAAATTTTTGTACTTTTTTACTAAGATAATGAGACAAATTATATTAAATTAAGGTGAGCAGAAATTAGCTAAGGGGACCTTTTTAAAATCATTTGAGATTGTGATGCAACAGTTATAAATCTAAGCACTTTCAAGCTAATTGAATGAAACAAAAAATTATTTTTAAATATTTTTTGCACTTTTTTGCAATTTTTGATGTTATGAATAGAGCTGTGTAGCTCATGAACGAACGGGTCAAAATGAACGGATCACCGAATTGAACGAAGTGATCCGGTTATTTTACTGAGCGCTTTTCGTTCAATTGTGTTCCGTTCAATGTTTGTTTCTTCAGGTCCATGATACAAAGAATAAGGTAATCTCGTCGGCCCAGCTGAATAGGGCCTAAATGTCAAAATTTTGCTCTCCCTGTGAAAATAAAACAACAAAAATTATTACTCACCGTTTTTTTTCTATTAGCTTTTGTTTGACACTTGTGTACTAATTTGTAGTTGTTGCAGGGACGAGATTACCTGATTAGTTGTATCATGTTCAGGTCTTTTTTATGTCACAATTTCGTTCGTTCAGATGTTTTTTTTATGTTATGTTCTTTTGTTTCAGTTGATTGTTTGTGTATTGATAAGAGTTGCTTTTAAAAGTTTGCGAATGTGCGTACATATTTCTTTTGAGCATCGCTGTGGCACTGCCATAATTTTTTTTAATTTGGTTTAACAGTCTTTTTCTAAGAAGTTTGATTTATTATAGTGTTTGTGTTTTTATGGATTACTATACACTTTTTACACAATTTTTATATATGGATTATTTAAATTTTATTTCACAAAAAGTTTTTTCTATTTTGAATGTCAAAACCACAAGCTATGTCAAAACAAATCTTTAAAAAAACATGTTGCCGTACTGTCGTTCAGAAGTGAACGATTGAACGAACGGGTTAATTTTTGTAAATTGAACGAAACTGAGCGATCACTGAAATGAACGATTTGGCACAGCTCTAGTTATGAATCGATAAAATAAAATTAAGAACTTTAAGGTCCAATATGGAGCGCAAAAGTCAATAAAGTGGACGAAACCACATTTTTTTTATATCATTTCTGTTTTTTTTTTTTGTTTAAAAATTAGGGATCAAAGTAAGTTAGAGGATTATAAAGAATGACCATATGCATTTTATAGGTCTATGACCTATTTTAAAAAACTGTCCTATTGATGAAACCAAAATATAGAAAAACATTTTTTAAGCCAGACTAGGCTTAAAAGTCGTACATGAAGAAAAGAAGAATCTTAAAAATATTTTTATTATAGAAAAGACAGACTGGATTAAGGTTTCAAAGAAAATAATGGAAACTCTACCTTTTAGTGCTCTTAGTATACCTTCAAACTTAGCACTCTGTCTTTTAAATAACTAAACCTGCGCTTACGAAATATAGGGTTACTTAGTAGTTTTACATAAAAGGGTTAATATCAAAACTATCGCTAGTGGCACTATCTGACTACCCTAAAAACTATAAAAAAGACTAGAATTGTATTGAATTACCCGTTAACAAAGCAACTTAAAAAAAGATAAACAATCTTTCCTCTCTCTCACACATCTACAAACATTTGTTAACACAAACATGCTGATATTACACAATAGTTGTTGTAACAATAGAAATTGTGTCACATGACCGTCTCCGTTGTTGCCTTTTTAATAAAGCTGTATATATCTAAATTTACAAATACATATGCGAATATATATGTGAATATCATCAAAGACCCTGCAAATAAAGTTACTGGTATTTGGTTAGAAATATACTTGCTATGTTTGATATCGCTTATATATCCTTTAAATATTTATCGGACTATGGATTTAAATATTAAAGTGTCATTGAAGTCTAACAAAATCAACTGTATATACATAATTATAAACTAGTTGAAATACTTCTTATTGTAAAGCAGAGCGCTTATTAAATATAATTTAATTTATTTTATTTTCTTAAAATATGGAATAAAATGCAAATTGTTGATATTCTTTGAAAAGTGCAGTCACAGACTACAATATCCATTTTTTCGTATTTTTTTTCAACCAGAACGAGTTACCATATTTGCTTTACTATTGATACAACTAGTTAAATGACTAGCCCAAAACGTTACTAGTTTAAGTGCAGGGAATTCTAACTACAAGCACACGAGCTTATGTATGCATATATATACAAACGTATTTGAATGAATCTGCTATTTATTCTGTAAAAAAGTAATAGAAAAAAATATTCAACTATCATTGTGGCATATCATTTGGCTTTGCATTTAAAATTTTATTCTATTTTGAGTTTAAGGTTTTTTTTTCCTTTTTCCATTGTAAAAGATTTCTAAAATAAAACAACATGTACTTTCATCTTTGGTTAGATAATAAAACTACTTGTTCATTGTCATCTTAAGCCAACAATTACAGCAACAGCAACAATGGTAAAATGCTTGTATGTATTTATTTATATATTCCTTCGTTAGTACAACATGTCCTTTTGGGACATGGCCATGGCTAATATTGTAGATTTAAAGGTTTATTAGAAGATTAGTATATAATAAACATGAATTTTTTACATACACATACAACAAAATAAATGGACCATATACAAACACACACACAGGCATTCATACACTGGTGCCGGAAATGATTGTTGGTGGGACATTAAGGGGGGGAGGGGTTTTTTTCCAGAATTTATATCCCAGTTTACATTTTCAATTTATTTATAATAATGGCCTGGCTTTTTGGGAATTTGTTATAAAAATATTTTTATTTTATTTTTTTGTTGTAAAATTATTGAATAATTAAGGAGCAAAAAAGCAAAGAATATAAATGCGAAGAAATTTATAATGAAAAAAAAACAACAATATTAATGTGATGTTTATGATGTAACTGATGCTTTGTGGAGAAAAGAAAATAATCTTTTGTGACATTTAAGACAAATCATTGCCTTAAGGGAATTTGTGGTAAAAATCTTAAGTTGATGATACTGCATTTGTAATTTAAAGTTTGTTAAATATGGTTTTAGTAAAAAAAAAAAAATAAAATGTTCAATGTATACGTATTACCATGGAGCCTTATTACCAACAATTTGCTAAGCATTTTGTTTTTGGATAATTTAAATTTTTCTAAGTCTTACCTGTGAGAACTACCTTAGTCTGCAAAAATTTACTGTTTACTCTGGTATTTTTTTTGAAATAAAATGTGGTGTGAAGTAACCGAGCAAACCTTTTCTATTAAAAAAAAATTAACTATAAAAGGTATAAAAAACATTAATCTATAATCTTTGGTGTAAGGGCATTTCGACTATAATAATTCCCGTTTTCTATTTCCATTTAAACTATTAAGGTAGATATGGGCAGATTTACGTTAAGCGGGGAAAAAATGTTCTTCCATTTAAAATATTATTTGAATTTACATCTGAAAGAGGATGAAAGCTATCAAAATGTAAATAAGTTTAACTTATTTGGCAGAAGTTAAAAATTATCTTATACCGAGAAATCCGCTCTTTTTTCTTACATGCCATGAAAATGTTAGACCACCGCTTATTTCTAAAGGTATTTGAAAAAAAATATATTGTAGAAATAAAAATTAAACCAAATAAAAGGCTTTTTAAACCATATTTCATATTTTCATATATTAAATAGAAACTAACTTACAATAATATTAAAAATAAATTTTCTTCTTTATTTCCAGGTGAATAATCAAAAAGTCAGAAATAAGTAATTGCCACAAAATATCGAGCAACTTTGTATAAATGAAAAATTTAAAAATTTTGTAAAAAAAACAACAACAACTAAAAATAAATTAAACAATGCATTTAATTTTAATTTAAAAAAAAAACAAAGCAAGCTCATTAAACAAAAAAACTATTTTATATTGATAAATATAAATAATTTAAATTTAAAGCCGAATAGTTTATCACGTCATTAAATCAACATGCAGTGAATTGCAGCAACAAATAGCAACCATTAAGTATTTAAAAAATATTTTTTAAATAATTTATTTAATTTAGTGCCAAAAATTTTATAAATATTTCTAAACACAAATTGGTGTAAAAAAATTTTGAATATTAATACAAGCTATTAAATGAAGCCAAAAAAATTTTGAGAAAAAATGTCGATGGAAAATGAAAAAATAATTTAAAATAAACTAAATTATAAAAATTAAAAAAAATATAAAAATAATACTTGCAGATGCAGAAAAAAAAGCGAAATCATTCGTAAATTTTAAATTAATTTATCACCCATATTTAAGCACAAAATTTAATAAAAAATATTAAAAATAATAAATCAAATTATTATTAAACACCAGTTATATTCATGATAGATATACAACTTTCGTTAAATTATATTAAACAAATAAACAAAATAAAAAAAATTTTTAAGGATAAAAGAATAATAAATCTTTAGTGACAAAATTAAAAAAATAAAAATAAAAAATGTCAAGCTCAAGGAAAAAATTTCAAAATAATTAAATAACAAACAAAATAGTACTTTGCTACAAAGGAAAAACTTGCTGAAAATAAGGAAAATATATTAAGGAAGATCATTATTAAAAAATAATTAATTTTTAAGGTAAATTTTATAAGACAATTTTTCTCGAACTTTATAATTTTTTTTTTTTGAAAAAAATCATTAACTTATTAAGTCAAAGCTAATTTTAAAATCTTCAAAAGAACAATTACAACAAACACCTTAAATTAAAATTTTTCTAACGCAGAAATCAACAAAATGTATTTGCTTCTATTAAATAGGAAAACAGTATTGGGATACTGGTGCAGAATTTTTATCTTAAAAGAATTTATAAATAAAACAAAAGAGGACTTGAATACAGGGTGTCTGATGGCAGATTTACATTTTTAAATACAATTATTTCAAAGAGTAATAAATGGTTGAGGTGAAGGGTGATGCCGTTGGAAATATTGATTGTGCGGATTTATCATTCGCAATGTCTCAGTTGTCGAATGGGCATCGCGCGGTCGCTCTGGAGAAACTTTACGTAATTGCTCGTCGACAACTTTGTTCAAAGTTTGATATTTGGAGAATATGTGACAGACCGGGTGTAAAATTTAGTTCGTTCGTAGGTGCAGAGATTCTGAGCAACTGCTTTGGCTATGAATGTCCCACGGCCAGGACCCATTCGATCTTCAAGGACTCTTAAAAACACTGAACTGGTTAAAAGCAAGTTACGTGCAAGTCCGCTACTTTTAATACGGAAAAGAGCAGCCTGACTGAGACTTCCAAGAGCGATTATCTATGAAATTTTAAACAAGGATCTAAAGTTCTACTCTTTTTAAACACAAATCATTTAAGAACTCAAAAAAAGAAGTTTCATTTACGCAAAAATTTTTGTAAAAAAAACGTAAAGCGTTTTTGCAACGTAAATCTCATTTTTTCGGAGTGACGAAGCTTATTTTCACTTAAAGGGTCACGCCAATAACCAAACCCGCTGTCACTGGTCTCAAAAGAACCTCTACCCTCGCTTGAATCCAACCATTTTTGTAGAAAACTCTCAAGGCCAGGTGACGAATGTCAACAGTAAAAACTAGCGACGCTTGATTACGGAATTCATTTTTTCAAATCTGCGAGTTCGTTTATTGTACTCTTCACGCACGTGGTTTCAACAGGCTGGGGTGACAGCACACACAGCCAGAGCTTTGATGAATTTCCTTCGGGGAAGTTTCCCCTTAAAACAGATCAGTCGAGAGGGTTCATAATGACAATCTTCAATGTGGCTCTAAAGGGAAAATATTTGTCGAGAAATCCGCTTAATTGAACAAAGCTTACTGCAGCGTGTTGCGGAGAACACAAAGCTCTAGTTTGAACAGTGTATTCAACTCGACGGAAGGCATCTGGATGAAGTACTCTTTAAAAAATAAAGTCCGCTTTTCCAGTTTTTCGTTCAATGCTCTTAATAAAACTTTGTTTCAATCATTACCTTTTGTATTAAAGTTGGAAAATACAATCCTGCCATCAGACACCCTGTATAAAAACTGTTGAAATACAAAGCGATTGCAATAAAAAAAACTTTCTGGAAAAAAATAATAAAAAATCTTGCAGCCAAGAATATTTTAAAAAGGGCAACAAATTAAACCAAATACTTTGCTTAATACAACAATAAACGTATAACAATAAACAAAAATACAAACTAGCCAACCGGCAAACATACTGAAAAGCGCCAAGAGAATAGACCAACAGTAAGAAAAATGGACAGACAGACAGACAAAATAATAGAAAAGACAAAGAACGGTTCAAAACAATTTTAAAAGCAGATATAAATACTTGATAATGTTTTTCAACATTTAAGTCTAAAAAGTATTGTTGCTTTTAACATTTTTTGTTGTTATTGTTATAAGTATGTATATTGCTGTTGAAGTTGTGTTTATTATTCTTATTGCATCAAGCAGTTGCTTCAAAACGTTGCAAAGAAACGTTGATAGAAAATTGCAGAAAATATGTTTTAAAATTAGAAGAATTAAACCTGGAAACTTAAAGGTATTCTTACATTAAAAAAGGAGCCTTAACAAAGTAAATAAAATAAAGTTAAGGAATTATTGAATAATGTTAAAGACTGACCTAATGACAGATTCATCATCATACAGCCCAAGCAAGTTAAGTTAGAGAATTAAAATTTGGAATGTAGGAACCTCTTCCGACACACTAGGAAGAAATTTCGGAAAACTAAAACTATAAGGGTTAAAAATGGAAATTAATCAAAAAGTCGGTAGTTTGCTATTTTGTAACTATTAGCGATGAAAACAAAATTTTAAAGGATTAGTTTTGTAATAAAAAAAAAACTGGCAAAAATATTAATTTATAGCACTTAAATTTCTTTTGTAATTTTTTAATCAACTAAAAAGGAAAAGTAGTTTAAATTGCGTTCGGCGGTTACACAGACTCTTTTACCTGGAGGTCAAAGATAAACTTAGTAGGGTAAAATTTTTGGTACTTTGTTCACACTTTTGGAATAATACATCCCGAAACATAAATGGCAACTCTTGTTTGGCCGTACTTTCTTACTTGTTAAAACCTTTTACATAAGTAATAAGGGCTATAAATATGTCATTCCCTTTGTAATATCTTTCATATCCATCTGTTACCTCATAAAGTATGTATTTCCTTACCCCTTACAGAGAAGGAAATCCATTTAGTCTGTCCGTGTATGGTTAAAATCAACTTTTTGAGCCATCCGATGCCTGCAAAAAAATGAAGTGTGGTTTTGCTCGAAAACTGACAGAGATTAAATTTAAAAACCAAGACTGCTCCTGTTTCTCTAAAATTTTTACATAGAAACTTCTACAACGCCCCGAAGTTGGCCCTACAAGAGCACAAAATTTTTGTAGAACGTACGTACATCCTTTGTCCGCCCGCTAACATGGTTGTCATAATTTAAAAAAAAATTAAAGCAGAACCCCTTAAAAACTCCCCAGAATCGCCCTTAGAGAAATAAAATGTATCACGGTCCCCTTTAATTTTTCTTGAAAATATATTCCCAGAACATACTCGTCCTCTATCACCATCACTTAAAGGGGTTGCCGTACAAAATTTAGAAAAATTATGTTAAAACGCCCATAACTTCCCCAGAGTTGACCTTAGAGAAACGATCCGCGCTGGTTCTCTCTCCCCAATGTATTCCTAGAACATACTTATCCCCTATCAGCATCGCCTAACGGGGCTCCCATTCAAAGTTTTAGAAATTGTAATAAATCCCCCCACAGCTTTTAGGGTGCCCGTAGATATGTAGGTCAAATCTAGTACTGATCTTAAATATTTTCCTAGAACATACTTACCCTCTTTCTTTAACCCCTAAGGGGTTGTACAATCCCTATACGCTGTGAAAGGAATCTTAGATTCGGCCCTGCCGAATATAGCCTTCTTATTTGTTTTTTTAACGAGTCAGTAGTTGTTACCTTCTCAAATGGAGGAACTGAAAGAACTAAACGATTATTATATGAAATTAATTAATTAGATTAAGCTAAGTAAATAAAATGATTTGAAATTTTCAATATTTCTAAACTAATTATTGACTTATTTAAATTTACAATAGTTTTTTTTAAACATAATTTAAAATAAAAATTTTTTTCATTAAAAATTTTATGATTTTTCTCTTTTGCAGCCCTGCATCTAAAAAACATTTAGCACTCATCAAGCAGAAAAATATGAAGCCAAATACTTATAAAAACTAAAACGAAACTAACAAAAAAAATAATCAAAGTTTAAGGAAACAAAAGTATGTAGTTTGTACTCACTTGTAACTGCATCTTTACTAGACGTCAAATAAATAAACAGCAAAATACTGCAAATAGAAAAGAAGAAGCAAAAATATTATTATAAAAATATATTTCAATGGTTGTAAACGATCAATGACCCCTTGTAAGTAGAGTCGGAAAAAGCGTCATAATGGAAAGCATTAACTTAAGAGAACTTTGAAAAAGTTTCAATAAAAAAATTCAAAAAATACAAAAAATATGCAAGAAAATTCTTGAGAAAAGTCTTATAGTTTAGACAACTGAATAATAAATACAAAAGTATAACAAAAGGCAAAATGTTTAATAATATTAAAAAGTTTACAAAAATATATTATAATAATATTTTAATGTGGTTTAAATAAAAAAGAAAAATAAAACTTAGAAAAAATCTCATATAATATTAACAAAATTAATTATAAAATTAAAATTAAAAAAATAAAAATAATCAAAGAAAAATGTTTGAAATAAATTATTTTATAAAACAAAAAGTAAACAAAATGACTATTGAAAAAAACATTAGAAAATTATTGTCCAACTGGAAATAATTGAAAAGTTGTTTGTCAAGCAAGACGCCTCAGTGTTTGTTTGTTTGTTTGTTTGTTTATCAACAAGTATTCGTGTGCTTGTTGCTTGTTTGTTCATCTTGAAAATACTTATCGTCATCATTATTTTTGTATTTATCAGCATCAACAACATTGCAGCCATCATTAAATAAAAAATATATTTAAATTTTAATGCACTCGGTTGTGGCAATAATGAATTTCCTACCATTTCCCAAAGCACCAGCTGCTGCTACTGCTGTCACTTGTTGGCTGGCATACGGACTCTTTGGATTATTGATAGCTTTGCCAGGTAAGTTGGCCAACAAAGAAAAAAAGAAAAGTATTTAATTTAATAATATTCGAAACTGTGGAATAAATTATCTAAAATGCGAAAACCTTTTCAAAACGTTTTATTTGTAAAAACTGTGTTCATTGTTAAGAGGGAGATGAATTGCAAAAGCGTTTATGTAAAAAGCCGCAATGCAGATTTAAGTGGAATATAAAACAAAAAAATTAAGTATCATAAATTTGTTACTTTATTAATAATTTTATGGGTGTTTTTAAATTGATTTCGAGCCAACACTGACGCAGTAAATATATTTTTTAATATTTCGGTAAAATTTGAATCATAATGCTTTTAAAATCACGCTATATACTAACGAAAACAACTTTAGCTAACCTGTATTTTAAGATTCCTAAATAAAGCGCTTAAAAATAATAAATATATGTTTAAGAGGTATCTGGCCAAAATTTCTGTTTGACATCTGTCGAAATATCGGTCAAGTTAAACTATTTCGTTGGTATGAATTTGGTCAGATTTCAAGCCGCAAACCTAATGGCATAGTGGGCACGAAGTCTGAACGGATTGTCGTAGAAAACTCGTAGAGGAAATGTCCCACAAAATTATACTAAAAAGCTGCCAGAAATTTTATTAAAAATAAAATAATCTTACATATTTTTCCTTAGAACAATATTAAAATTTTAAATTATATTTTTATTTTTATTAAAACTAATTTTTTTCAAGGACTTATTGGACAATTATTCCATTCTGTCAAATAAGCGCTGTATAACTCTACTTTAATAATATAAATTTGGGCCTAAAACGCAAAATAATATTTTACAGCGAAGACAAAAACCAAAAAAAAAATCAAAGCACAGGATGTCTGGTGGCAGATTTACACATTCAAATTTAAATAAAATTTTTCCTGAAGCAAATCAATCAAAGCTCTGACTATGTGTACAATCGCCCCATCCTGTTGAAAGCACGTGTGTGAAGAGTACGATAAATGAGCTCACAGGTTTGGCAAAAAAAATTCCGTAATCATGCGTCAATAATTTTCACCGTCGACATTCAATGCCTGGCATTAAGAATTGAAATAAAAATGGTCCAATTATGTCATGCATGGATAAGGCACACCAAAGAGTTACCTTGGGATATGCAATGATTTTTAGTGTTTCATTCAAGAGTTGCGAATTCTTGCAGACCACTTGTGGCAGTTTTGCTTGCTGATGTGGCCGTTTAAGTGAGAATGAGCCTCGGCGATCAAAAATATAGGATTAACAGTGGGAAAACGCTCCATCTTTTCAGAAAAATTTTTTGCGTAAATCAAAGTTTATTTGCTTTCAGTTGTTAAAGGATTTAAATTTTAAAAGAATGGTACTTCAAATATTTTGCTAAAATTTCATGAATGATCGCTTTTGGAAGTTCCAATAGGGCTGCTCTTTTCTGTTTTGAAAGTAGCGGATTTTCAGGTAAGCTGTTTTCAACCAGTTTAATGTTCTCGGGAGTCCTCAAAAATCGGCTGGGCCCTTTCCGGGAGACATTCGTACCCAAAACAGTTGCCCGAAATCTTTGCACCCAAGAACGAATAAAATTTACAACCGACCCATTATGTTTTCTCCGTTTTTTTTTTGAAAAGGAAACACTAAAATGCCTTTCAGGTTTTTATTTTATCAATCAAGTTAGCAGATAATCTTGCGGCTTTCTTCAAAATTTAAGACCTTTTTTTAAACGTGGCAAGCTAAGAAATTTACCCCACCAAATGAGGCTTAGGTTACCATTCCTTGTAAAGTTTTCAGGATTATGGGAGATCTTACGACCTAGAGGTGAAAGGTTTTTACTGTCTGTGCAAAGAAAAATTTGTAGACCTTTGGCAGAAATTTATATATTTCTGTTCATATATAAGTTCTCGTTGTTTTTACAAGAAGCTTATCTATTATAGGGATCCAAACGCTTTCTTATACTTAAAGTTCCGAATCGTGTCCCCGCCGTTTAAAGCTTAATATCTTCATTCGGCTGATGGGTATTTGTTTTTGCTTTCTGAGATTTCTGCAGCCAGTTGGTTGAGGATGAGTACCTGATTGTGCCTTCGGAAATTTGACTGTCAGGCGAACTCATATAAAAAAGCGCGTTGTTTCCTAGCAGTTGTTCTGTGTAGCTAAGAAACTTTTTACTATCCGCAGTCTGTGGACCTGCCCGATAACACTGTGCTTCGTTTTAAGGTCACATAAAAATTATAAGACGATTTAAGTCACAGATAATTTCGGACGATTACCTTTGCCATAAAGGAAGAACTTCTAGCCAGTGATGATTGCAGATTTCGTAATGTAGCGAAGGCTACTAGGGAGGGCTCTTGTACCTACGTTGATGCGCAAACTGTTTAGAATGCCATTTTTTTCATAATCTAACGAACTATCTTAAGCCCAAGAGACAGTTCTGATGTTTCATGAGAGTGTGTACTCTCCTTTAGTTTATAAGGTTGAATCTGTAATTTCCACCAAGTTATCGTTTCTTTGAACATTAAATGGTTTCCTGGCTAGCCCGTTCTGCTTCTCCTTACCTAAGTGCAGCATTTTTAAGTACTTTGAAATTAGCGTAATAACAAATTTAGATAAAGAGGGTACAGATGATGCATGAAACTTATCGATATCGATGCTAACAAGCCAGAAGTTCTTGAAGTTTTGAGGATATAATTGAGACCATATAGTCAGATTTGCTGGAAAAAGAATTTAAAAATTTGACTAAGTAAATAAGGGTAGTAGCAGTAGGGAAAATATAAAAACTACTTAAAAAATTTCTTTCCGATAATATTACTGTCTTATTTGACCACTTCAAGTTTTTGTGCATGCCCGTACAATGAGTAGTGTTGTCATTAGGCATGACAGCTTGTAAAAAAGAGGAGACTAGCGTGAGAAAAGACAAATTCCACCCAGGGTTTAACATAGAACTCAATATTGTAAGGTCCTTTTAGTGGATGCAGGAAGTATTCAGTTTTTAAAACATGTTAAAAAGAAGTTTCAATTTTGGTCTGATATTTGAGAACTTTAAGTGCATAATCCCGGCTTATGTTTCCAAACAGAGGACTGTTGTCCTCTTTATAGCAAGCCAAGTATATTAACCGTACCTTCGAGCAAGATTTCTATTTAGTACAACGAGTACAGGTATCAAAACTATTTTTTTTCCAATTCGAAAAATTTTTAAATACAAATTATTTTAAATAGAAAATAATTTCGGTAAAACTATATCTCTTTTGATTATTTTTCCTGAGACATAATTTTTGTTTTTCTATTATCTTTAAGTTTTGATTTAAAATTTTCCAACATTCGGCAGTTGATGTTGTTTTTATTTAAGCATCCTTTTACATCTTGCTTATCACTGTTTGTTCACGTTTACCAACAAAAGTATTTTATGTAATTTTTGTAATCGGTCAAGTTGACAAATAAATTCCCCATTGAATATTTGTCTTCTTTTTCTTTTCGCATTTTAAAATAAAATTTTAACTTATTGTTTCTCAAGAGAAAAAGATGTATTTTTGATTGTGTTTGTTCTTGTGTTAACCTCTCCTTCCGTTTTTCAATATTTTCTGTGAGTTGTCTGGAGTTCATGTGCTATTTGAAATTTGTGAAGCTCGAGATGTCAGAGTCACACTTACAGTCACAGTAATTTGTCATAATTATTTCAACATAAACTTTTGTCTGAGAAAGCATAAAAAGTATGAAAATAGAAGAAAACATGTTTGAGTATTTTAAGAAAATTCTTTAAAGTTGAGTGGTGTAGTCATATCTCTTAGAAACAAATGTAATTCTGTTTGAAGGTATTGAGTCAATGGTTCTTCTAAATATCTATTCATAAAAAAAATTTATTTATCTTCTTTCTGTTTTCATAGATAAAATCTGTCGTTTTCAAACTAAGGTGTTAATGAAGTATAAGGGTTCGTAACAAACCAATTTTGTAACCAAATAATAAATCCTGAAAATTCAGGGGGTAAAAATTATTAAAAGTTAATATTTTATGATAAATTGAAGACAAAAGATGCAGTCAGCAATTATTTAATTTAAAACATATTTTATTGGTTAAGTTTATTATTTTTACAAAACTATTAAAAAAAAAAATAAAAAAATAAATAAAATGAAATTATAAACTATGTTAGGTTGTTATAGTTGACCAATCACGACCAAATTATACCATACACTACATTTCTTCGGGGCTATATAAAAAAATACATCAATTAAACTTGTATTCAGTTGGTGGGAAATAAACATGAATGCAAAATTTTGAGAAGGTGGAGATATACAGGGTGTCCGCCGGCAAGGTATACCACTTTTTTTTTTTGATTAAATGAATAAGAATGGATTTTATAAATGTTTTATTTAATGTCGGTAATTATTTATGAAATAAGTATCAGATAAATTTTTCCCTATGTTAGCCTTACAAATGCGAGCCGTTTTGAGCATATTTTTTTATTACATTCTCACACATTTCACGCGGTATTTTATTTATTTCATCACGAATATTTTGCTTGAGTTGCTCCAGCGTTTTTGGTTTGTTTGCACAAACCCTACTTTTCAGATATCCTCACAAAAAGATGTCCATCCAGAGCAGTCAAATCAGGCGACCTTGAAGGCCAATTAGAATCACCATTTCTTGAAATAACTTGTTGTGGAAAGAGGGCTCGCAGTTATTCCAATGTGATTCTGGCTGTATGCGATGTGGCACTGTCTTGTTGATACCACATTTTAACCAAGCCAAAAGCATGCAGTATTGGATTTAAAAAGTTTTCAATCATGTTACTATATCGCTCTCCATTGACAGTTACCGTTAGGCCGTTTAAGACTGTCACTTTTAATGGATGCAAAGGGTACTGATGAACAATTTGAGGGGTTTTCATTGCCCAGAACCAGCTATTCTCTTCATTTACATATCAATTTAAATGAAAATGTACCTCGTCTTTCATTATGATTTTTTCATGAGAACCGGAGTTGCCATTGGTTGTCATGTTTTACTGATTAACCCACGATGGGTTACCGAATATTTTTCCATAATAAATTTGCCACGTATTTACTTAAAGACTGCCAAATTGGAACTGTTAAGGCCAGTGCTAACCAAAATGACAGCAAAACGGCGGACACCTTGTAGTTGAGCCATTTGAAGCCCAAAATGCTTATCCCGGGAGGACATTTGTATCGGGTCTATATCAATAAGTTGACCGATCATCACCAAAAACAACAACAGGTTTTGTGCCAGTACCAAATAATTTATTTGCACCAAATACCTTAAAAATATCTTTAAGATTGCAGCCTGTATTTTCATAATAAAAATTTATGAATACCCAGACGTACTAGTGGACGGAGGGACATGCTTAAATTGACTCAGAAAGTGATTGTGAGCCGATTGGTAAAAATTAAAGTCTCATTTCTCAAACCATTATTTTTGGGCATTTCAAACATTTGCATAAACGCACAATACCCCCACCACGTATATGGTGTTGGTATTAAAACAATAACAAAACCAACTTAAAAAGTCTAATAAGACTATTACCGTCATAAAAACATAAAATTACAAGAGAAAAATTTTTCTCATTAAAATACTTAAATCTGCCAATTTTTGTTTGACCTGTTAAATATCCAATTTTGTAGGTGGCCATAAGCATGCACACACAAGTACTACTCTAATGGTGTTAGGAGAGCTGGTGTTTAAGGGAAAATAAACAAATTTGATTTGACTGTGATGAACGAGTTAAATCCCTCACAATCACAACCTTCAACCATTGGTGCAACTCATCAGCAATTAGAAAATGTAATAACAAAACAATGAGAATCCCAAAAATACAAGAAACACAGCTGTGTTTTAGTTTTTAAGTGTGTGGGTGTGTAAACATTTATACAATTTTTATTTTTCTTTTTGAAACACATGTATCAAATGCTTAAGGCTTTTTGATAAGTCATGCTGGTTATAAATTTTATTTACGACTAGGAAAAATGCGCAGATGTTTCAAGTTTTTTGCTGATTTTGTTTGTATGTTCTTAAATAATATATGAGATAGTTTTCTGCAGCGTTAGGGTTAAATAAAGGGTAAAAGAGCCAGTATGTAAGTTTAACTCACAAGTTTGCTTTTTGTGCTTACACAGAAATTAGAGAATTTTACCATAAGTACAGTCATTTGACGAAATGCGAAACTAGGATACCAATCAAATTCTGAAATGAAAGATTAATTTTAAATTGGTTCTTTGTTCTGTAAACTGGCCTATAACTATTGCCGTGACCGGTTCCTTAGGGCAGGGACTGGTTCTAGCTCTTGCGATGCCATTAAAGGGGCGATTGGTTCACAACTAGTACCTCAGAGCGGGTTGCAATCAATCCTATATAATTTTGCATTAATTATTTAAGATCTTGCTTGAGCTGCTTTATTTGTATTAACGTGTGTAGGTGTATGTTTAGACGTATATATGTAGGGACCAGTATTTAAATTTTCTACCTTAAATTTTTAAACGAATTTTAACCAGTTACTTGATGTGGGCACTTATACCGATCACGGGCAATAACTTTTCCCCAATTCATGTTTTGTACCTGTAACAGGACATAAACGCTGACCAGTTGACACACATTTACCGCAGGGATACCATACGAAGAATAATTGGCGCATTTGCATTGAACTCAATAATCTATATTAAAGGAATGGAAAAAAAGTCTCTTTTTAGACAGACCTGGGAAAGTTGGGGCATATTACTGTGGAATGCTTTGATTTTTCCCTTCCAATGAACTAAATTCTGATGAGATGTTTCAAAGATGTGTTACATTAACTAAATATGTTGCCAAATGAGACTTTAATGCGCTCAAAAAATAACTAAAAAGTTTTTTATAAACTTCACTCAAGTTATTAATTTATAAGTTATTCCATAAAGGAAAATGTTTACATTTATACTCTATACATCCCACTATTAACTTACTGATAAAGTTTTAGATGGACTTATTATCCAAACCTTTGACGTTCTGGAATTCTGTCCCTATACAATTTTATTTTTATTATATTTTTGTTTAAAACATCCTACATTTATGACGCATATTGTACTCTCGGTAGCAGTTGTAGTTAAGTGTTTTGGAAAAATAAAACATTTATTGGTTTTCTATTGAAAATATCTAAAAAACTTAAACGCGTTTTCTTTTTTCAAAGAAAGTAGTAACAAAAAAACGCAGAGAAAAAACATGGTTAAGTATGTTTTCGAAAATATGATCACGAATAATTTAATCATTATATGGTCACGAAGATCATTATTATGACTGCCACTACCATACAATAGTTACAGTAAATTTTTCGCGAAAATGCAATCATAGTTTTGATTAAAATTAACATTGTACGTTTGTAGTAATAATATTTTTGGTCATCGGTAGTTATTATCTTGATTATGGGTCATCAAATATATGATGCTCTTAGAATATGGTTATTATAATCTAAGAGCAACATATGTATGATAACCCATCATCCAGGTTATGGTTACCTATAATCAAAGTAATGATTACCACAACCTTTTAGTTATGCCAGTGTTGTTTTAAGTAAATTTATCTCTACTTCGCTTAGTAGCTGCATATGTATTTAAAAAAAAGTTATTTTTAAAATTCGCTCCTTTGGAAAAGGGTTTTAAGTTTACTTTTTTATTCAAAGATACGTATAAGCATCTCCTTTATTTTAGTTTAATGTTTTCATATCTGGTTTTACCATTCATCATTATTTTGCTTCTAATATTGTTCACTTTGTGGCGGCCTTTTTGAAAAGAACGAATAAATAAATAAATGAATGAAATCCAAATAAAATTTTTAATATTAATAAATTTTAAACAAAAAAAAATCAGGTACGTGTTGATAAATTTAAAAACCATTAAAAAACAAACATTGAAATTTCTAAACGTTTGAAATGTGTAAAAAAATGTTTATTATTTTCATTTGTGTATTTACATCTGTAATCTTGGTTGTATGTTTACGCAATTAAATTAAAAATTTTATTAAAATTAAAAACAAACAAGGATGTTAAAACTGATATGTATGTTTGCCTTTTGTCGTTAAAATAAATTGGAGTTTAAAGTAAAAGAAAATTTCACTCATACTTTCTCACACAACAAGATGCAAAGAATAAAGAATACGATTATTTTCTATTTACTTCATTTACGGATGGAAAAACATTTTTAAACGAAATCTTTTATCAGGAGGACTGCAGAAGGAGATAAAAATGATTTAAGGACTTTTTAATTACAAAATAAATAAAATAATTTAAAAAAGGCAAAAATTATTCTTTAAAACAAAAACTAATTAAAAAAGAAATTATCAAGATTTTCTTAAATTAAAATGGCTATAAAATGTTTCTTACAATTAAATAAAAGGTATTTATTTCTTCAAATATTTTTCTTTGAAAGTTACTCGAAGAGTATTTGATTGCAGCATGCCTCTATATGTTTATCTGCCAAGGCTGTTCCAGACAAAGTTTTTAGTCTAAATATTTCTTCATATGCTATTGTAGCTTTATTTTTATTGTCATAGACACTTCTTGGTGTTAATAGCAGCCCAGGGGCCCAGACTTTATGTCAAGCCTGAAATCGGTAGGAGTATCATAGAGATATTATCATACAGTTTTCAAAAAGATTATTCTTCTTGCTCAGAACCTCAGGCATTTTAACAACTGATCCCACAAGGCCTCAGCTTTTATGTTTAAAAACTCTGAAGATCGTAGAAAGTCGCAGCTTATCCGTATTGAACAGATAGTGCTTGCGATTGTAATGTCCTGCTAGACAATCGATTAGAATCCGTTAAACCTGTCCTAGTAGGGTGCGTTTTAAACCTTTTAACTTGTACTACTTTATGTAGCTTAAGTTACAAAGTGATGAAATATTGAGTGTTGCAGTCAGCCAGTTCTGCGTAAAACGGCCCAAATTGGGGTTAAATGGATTTTTTCTTTCTTTAAAAAAAAAATAGATGAATTTACGTCTAAAAGAAAACGAAAGTGATCGAGATCTAAATAAATTGGGTTTTATTTTTATTTATATCTCAAGAGCTTAAAATGAAAACATACTGTTTCACTTTTTGACGAAAATGTCACACCCGTCACATTTTATAAAAGGTTTTTCCTTAAGAAAAAATAATTTTTTGTAGATATAATGAACCAAATGCGATTAAAAACATTAAACCCGTTCCCAAGAATATTTCACAGAGCTCAATCTTGAAATCAAAATTCTCTTAATCTCAAATTGTTAAGGTCACACCCGTCACAGTCTTTAAGGGATCATTGTGGCCAAACATTATGTTTTAGCAGTGTCTCTTACTATTTATCGCTTAAAAACATACCATCCTTGAAAATCATAGTCTTTTTTCAAATCAAAATTTAGAATCGTTTGAGTTATAGGCAAAGATGTGTGCAAAATGGTCACAACCGTCACAATGGAAATGTCCAGCCATAAGAAAACAATTTTTGGTCGTTTTAAAATTTTAAATTAATTATAAAAAAATTAAAAAAAAACTAAAATATTTTTGCTTCCTTACTTAGATGGCTTTACAGATCGTTTGTTCCATTCGATTTCCAGCCGCTTCTTCTTCAATTCCTGACACCAAGTTTCGAAATGCAAGCCTCCGCCTAATCACTCGAACGAAGATTCGGTTTTCCCTTTTGCGTGATCCATCGCCAAAGTTGCATTCAAATTACTGGGAAGCTGGAGCATTTAAATTTTTATACGCGCAACTCTGTCAACGTCAGCAAACAGCTCACACGGCTCACGGTTTATACCATACCGGTATTCTTCGTCAACGTAGATTGGTCTATAGATTTTTGGAAGAATTTTTCTCTCGGTAGCTCCAAGCACTGCCTCATTTTCTTTTGCAAGCACCCATGATTCAGGACCATAGATAAGCACTGGTTGTATCAGTGTCCTTTAGAAAGTGATTTTGGTTTTGTCGGAAGGTGGATTTGCTTTTGAACTAACTAATTGATTTAAAATAGCATCTATTAGCTAATACTGTTTACCTTTTACCACAAAACTGATGTTAATTGTTTTATTAATGGTGGTGCAGAGGATGGCTAAATCGTTGCTTTATCAAACCTACTGGACGTCTTGTATGTTAATACCATCAACATGGTTGCACCTGCATTTACTGCCAGCCCACTTTGGCTGATTCTTTCTCAACTTTTTTTCGAGGTGAAATTCAATGTTCACAGTATTTGCCCAGTGATATCGACATCATTGGCATAAGCGAGTAACATGTGCTGTTTTCTGAATAGTGTGCCAGTTCAATTCACATTTGCGTCTTGTATAAACTTTTCTATGAGGATGTTGGTCAGACGAAATGCTGTCTCCTTGTTTGAGATCTCGTTTGGTACTGAAAGGCTCAGAGATGTCTTTGCTTATCTAAGCTAAGGATTGCGTTTAGATAAAGTAATCCGGCAGAGTCGTTTTACTTTCGCAGGGATACGAATTTCAGACATAGCTTAAAATACTTCTGAACCTATGGGGCTGTTGAAGGCGGCCTTATAGTCAACAAATAGATGGTATATGTTCATCTGTCTTTCTTGGGCCTTTTCAGGCTTTGGCCTAGTGTGCATATCTGATCGATAGTATATTTGCAGGCCTATAGCTGCATTGATACGGCTCAATTATCTCGTCGACTTTTTGTTTAAGCCTTTCACACAATACACTGGATGGAATCGTGTAACCAAATAAAATTATATTTTTATTAAACAAATAATAAGTTTAATAAAAATTATAAAATCGAAAACAATGAAATACCACGAAATCAGTTTTGTTCTAAAAATTTTGCTTTAAAATTTGTGAATTAAAACAAATCTTAAAACTATGAATTTTCTTCTTTATGATGCTCCTTTTTTCGACATAGTAAGTAATTTCTTTAGGAATTGAAATACAAGTAAAAATAATTGTGGTTTTAAGACTATACACTCCACTCACACAGCAACAAACATGCCAGATCACACATTTGTAAACACAGTTATGTGGAGCCTCTATTTGGCCAAAAGGCAAATGAAACCAAACCAAAAACTTGAAATAGAATTTATTTTAAATCGTTTTTTCTCTTGTCCCCATTTTTACTGCTTTATAAGTCGTTAAGCTAGAAAATATATAGACTCATATCTACAAACAAACATACATATACAAGAGCAAAAGGAATAAGATAAAGGACGCAGTATATTAAGAGGAAAGCATAAATTAAAACAAATCAAGCATATTCGTAGTTAAGAAATCGACTTTGGTTGACTGCAGTTGGTAGAAAAAATCAGGCTATGAGGGTAAAAGATGGCCAGGAAAAAACAGTGATGCCAATCGCTCTTTTAAAACATATGTGGAAAAAATGACTTCTTGATTTGCAAATGGGCCTAGTTATGATTGCTAAGAGTGCAACTAAAGATATTTAACAAGGTTATGAAACAAAATATTAGCTCAGTATGCTGTATTTTGGAAAGAATAATGGACTCTGCAGACTTTTGAAAAGAAGTCAACGGTATTGTTTCCACCAATACTGATAAATTTTATGTAGTTATAGAGAAAAATACATGGTTCAGAAAAGGAGTAATTTCTAGTAAAAAAGAACATCGAACATTGGCATATGACAAAATGGGGCAACCTGTTGTTTAACATCAGTCTTAGAAGAAATGTTTTCTGATCATACTTCTTTAAAAGGTTGAACCTCTGACTGGCCCACCCCAGCTTTATTAACGTGGGATTTTTTAAGTATAAGCTAAAGAAAAAGAATAACAACGTAATCTACAAAGAGGCAGTTATTCATTAATTGCGACAGTTTAAGTAAAAATTCCGTAAGTGCCAATTTAAGTTATAACAATCTATGTTCCTTTTGAATATGTTAAAAAAGTTATGAACCCAATAATCAAGCTGATTTATTTTCAAAGTGAGAAGATCCCTTTTGAAGTTTCGTCAAGGTTTTGAAGTGCCGATAGCTTCGCCAACTAGTTTTTTATATTCTCTATAAATTTTGAATCCTTTCTTTTTTAACTGCCACCTACTGCACGATTATTCGTCTCTTTTTGCTTAACGCTGGGAAAACTTCTATTTACATTAATTTTGGGAGAGCTGTAGTGAGCCTCAAATCTTAAATTTTCCAAAGTTTTTTTCACGAGTATTATACAATATAGTTTGCTGTAAATTTTAGATAGTCGTACCGTACGTAAATTTATTAAGGGGGGCTAGACTTGTTGCTGCTAAATATAAATTTTTAATTTTGAATTAAAAAACGAGTTGATTTAAATACTTGACGCTGAGCTTGCCATGATCTTGGTCTGATTATTCCCACAAGCCGATGGCGGTTGCTAGAAAACTTATCGTCACATTGGTTTCCCACATCTTAGAGGTCACCAAGTCTAGCTCGATGTAGTTTGATTCTTGGTATGTGTTAAGTGGTACTTACGTAACATTGTATACGACCCTGTCCCACCTACCAGAAGCTTGTTTCTTAAGCACATTATGGAAGCAACTCAACATTTTCGGTCATTCTTCCTAGGCCTTGGTCACTCATTGCCCGTTCTTGGTTGATATTGTTGCTATCTTTTTAGGCGTTGTTTTCGTTTGCCTATATTACTGAAGTTTGAAATAGTTCAAAGTGATAGTACGTGCGCAGATAGGGGTCTTGCTAAAACGACCCTGTCGGACTATCAGTGTCAACCTGTTAGCACATTATACAACTCTTTGCTTGATAATATCCCAAATTTACTATAATGCTATTGATTAAATGGTATTTTTGGGTATGTTGTTGTTAAGGCATGACAAAAAACGACTAACATTCTTCTTTCAAGTACTTTAGGCACACAGAACTTGTTGACAAACTGATGCCTACCGGGGACCCTCTTAAACTTTCCATTCAGAATTAAGGCATACCTGTAGATACTCATTATATATACGAAGCTTTTTAGTTTTGGGAACTTGGTAAAACCATCGTTTTAGTAAGCCTTACTTTTTTTAAATTTTTATGAAATTATAAAGACAGGCTTATTAAGAGTAATCATTCACATGTCCAAAATTTTATGGCACTTATGTATGTTGTGCTGAGTTTTAATTTTATACCAAAGCTTTCATATAAATTTTATTTCCGAATATCACATTTTATCACATAAGTGGCAAAAAAAATATTGCATCGAAATCTTTTTGTCCTGGAAAATGATTTTTTGAATTAAAATTTTCCTTTTAAATTTTAAAAGGCTGGTTAATTATTGGTTCCACTTCTTAAGATACACCTTTTATCTGAAAACATTTTTACCCCCATAAAACCTAAAAACTGTGTTTAGTATAAGAATGAATGTTGTTAAATCTGTCCAAAATTTTACATAGGTTCATGAAAAACACACCCCCTAGGGGATAGATATATTTTATTGCTGTAAGGCCGGCTCTGAGGAAGTTATGGGCGGTGCTAGAGATAGGGGGAAATAATGTTCTAGGAATATGTTTGGGAGGGAAAACTAATGGAGGTCTGCGATACATTTTATTTCTCTGCGGGCGATTACGGGGAAATTGTAGGGGTTTTTTCCCAAATTTTTTAAAATTTTGTATGCCAACCCTGTTAAGGGCTGGATATAGTGGGTAAGTATGTACCACAAAACTGTTTTGTTTTGCACCCGTATTAGGGCAACTCCGGAGAAGTTGTAGAAGTTTTTGTGTACAAATTTTAGAGAAATAAACAGAGGTAATCGTGGTTGCTTGCGTATATTACGGTCAGTTAATAAGCGATTTGACTGGATTTTAATAGCGATTTTTTTGCAGACATTTCTGATTGAGGAGCTACAAAAAACTTATTTTAACCCTTACACGGACAGATTGACATACAGACATCGCTAAATCGACTTGCCCTTCTATAGGGACCAAGAAAATATATTCTCAAAAACGTAATGACGACCTTATATTTACCCTTATCAGGTGAAGAGATGATGGGGAAGAAAGAGAAGTTGCGTTTTTTGGCCAGTTTAGCAAAAAAACCTTTGAAAATCCTCCAAAGTCCAACTTCCTTTTCCTACTGCAAGCAAATCTAATGCTTTTTGTTTAAGGCAATTTTCTAATTTATCTTGTTGGCAACACTGAATTTAATAGTAATAAACATGTAGCATGTTTAAGCAACTATTTACTCCCTAAAGTCACGATGTTCATTTGTACCGGATGTTGCACTAGAACACTAGAAATTCCCTTAAAAACACTTTGAGGTTTCTTTATACTACAGACACAAACACATACAAACGGACAGACTTTCACGTAATGGTCGTTCTGCTAATATAACGAAGAGATTGAAATAAGAATAGCAGGGTAAAAGGAAATCCAAGTCATTTGGTTTTAAATATATACTTTTAGAAAAATAAAGGTAGATGTGTGTGTGTATATATGTTTTAAGACCAGCATTTGTAAAATATTTCCGGTTTACAATTTAAATTTTTTTTACATTTTTTTATTTTTGTATTTGTGTCACTTGCGGCATTTTCAATTTGCTTACAGTTATAACAAAATATATTAAATTTTCTGGGGGACACATGAATAAGAACTATAAAAAGTAAAAAGCTAAAGACAGAGTCATTTAGAGAGAGGGAGATATGAGAGGACATTATGATGAAAAACATTAAAGTTTTTGCTTTAAGTTTTCCTTAAATTCTTCAGTAAGTTTGGTTGTGTATGAAAGATTTGTGGGGTTATTTTTTTTAAAGAGTTTTGATGTTTTTGTAAAAATTAAATTTTCAGTAGTTTCGATTAGAATTTAATACTGTGATTTTAACCACTGGATTAAATTGTTCCTATTGGTATATTTATGTGTTTCTAGGTAGTTTCACGCTGCATTGAACAGGCTGTCTGCTGATTTGTTGCAACAAAATTGTAAAAATAAAGAAAAACCAAAAAAATGCTGCCTTCGTCACCTTTATCTAAAAGTCTATAAAATGCACAAGCTATGATGACTATTTTTATAGTTTTTTACAACACAAGACATTGCTAGTAGTTTTTCGTCTTTTTTTTTGTATTTTTTCTTTCTATCAGCAGCCATTTTATATAGTTTTTAAATCTATTCATCTTACTAGTTTTGACTTTTAACAACAAGTAGTAAACAATATTTAGCTTTAGACGTTACAATATTGTGAAAAGTAAATGAAAAACTGCAAGAAGTATCAAGCAGACATTATAAAAGATTGGAAGTTTAGCATTTCATGCAATCAATAAACACAAAAAAAATCTACTTAAATTGGAGTATAAAATGTTATAATATTAAAAAACATACAATTGCCTACAAATGTGTAAAATAACATGAACGATATGTAGCATATGGATTATTTTCAAAAATAGCCACCTGGACCAAAAACAGTTGACCAATGAATTTTTTGATCTGTATAATTAAAAAACGAATATAAAAACTAAATTCTTTTCAGGAATTCGAAGCTTTCTGAAGTAAGGATGACAAAATATTGGGATACAAATTTAAGGTTTTTGCTTTGGTAATTATTGGCTAATTTAGAGAGCATGTCCTCTATAAAATTATGTTTCTTATGACCAATGATGTGATAAAACTTTAGATGCAAAAACTTTGCTACGACAGCACTTAACCCTATAGTAAAAAAAATCAGATTAGTTGTAAGCATTACTTATTTAACTTACGTGTAACAGAAAAGGGGCTTCAAATGTTTCTGCCACTGTAGGCCTTTCCGCATATTTGCTGGTGTGCCTGGCCTACGAGTACTTGCGGGGTCAAGTGAGGGGATTTTAGCTTTTATTGTCATGTTTCTTTCTTAAGGTTTGCGTAAAAGCATTAATATAGTCGAATGCTGATAATGTGTTATCCTTTTTTAAAGAAAGTAAGCTGAATATTTCCTGACTGATTAAAAGTCGGCTATCAACATAAAAAGGAGTTTACCGCTTTTGGTAATGGCCAATGTTTGTTATTTCAGACAACAAATCATTGAAGTTTGATACTCTATTGGTTGTATCTAGAAAGGTTGTTTTTATACCATATGGTGGTTATTAGACATATAAAGATTTTCTCAAAATACGGCAAAGAGTTTGAAAATAGTCTTAAGTAAAAATTTTCTAGTTATAAATGTGTATCTCAACTGAAGGGACCACAAAGCAATTGTCTTTTAGAGGCCTGGTAAATTAAAATTAATGGTTTTGAGGCCGTCGCACTAATCAACAGATGTAACCTGAGATAAATTTTTAATGGCTATTTGCTGCAATAAGAAAAGTTCATGTTAAGGCATAGTTTAGAAAAAAGATCAATATTCGCAGTCTCCACTCCATTTATTGTTTCCATTTCGTGGGACACAACATGTGTTTCTATACGGGTCTTATTTTGCCTTTTTCAGCATTAAAGTCACGTAGCAATAGTAACAGTCGTTTCCTGTTACAATATTATGAACTTTATTTAGACAGTTATTTCTGTTCAAGCCCAGCATTATCAGTGGAGGAGTAGCATTGCATAGGTGTAACACATCTTAGAGGAATTTAAATTTTTGCAGATATGATCGTATCATTGTGAGCTTTTTAATTTTTTCTTCTCTTGGTAGAGGCAAACTGGTTCTAAATTTCCCTTTTTTGTATATGTAAATAAATTTTGTTTAATAATTTTTAAAATGTAAGATACATGGAGCATTATTTATTCTATCAATACAAATGTCGTTCTATATTATAAACTTGTTTTCATCACATAAATCTGGTAAAACGCAAACAGTTCCATACGAAACTAAATGTGGTTTGAGCATACGATATTTACATAAAATGTGGCCTAAAAAATTATATTCTCTTTTTACTAACTAAAATAAGAACGCAATTTCCTTTATGCATTTATACACACATATGCTTATATGACTTTATTTCAAGAACAGAAACCTCCACTTGTAGTTTTCATAAAAAAAAGCAAAAATGGGGGCGAGGTGTAACTATAAAAGGAGGAATAAGTGATAATCCTTATTCATTGCCAACGGAAATGTAAAAAACATAAAATACTTGTTTGAGTTTTTAGTAATATGGTAGGTGGTAGAGACATCGACAGCGGAGCCCCAACAAGTAAATACTGAAACTAATAAATTATTTAATCATGTCATAACAATGCTGTCATTGAATATGTAAGTAAAAAGCTTGGCTTTTATATAAGAGAGAAAAAAATTGGGAAATTGTAGGCGAAAGGAATATATTTTCCTCTTCAATGAATAGGAGACTGCCTGAATTATATATTTTTTATAAAACGCGCTTTTTTACAGCTGTGTTTTACTTTTAAAAAATTTATAGACAAATTATTTAAAATGCCCTTTCTTGGTAGTGATAAAATTTAACTAGCTTAATATCAGTACAATATTAACTACTTGGAGTTAAATTAAGTGCGATTTTTGTAAAACTTAATGAGTACTATATTACACCATAAATAGATCAGATAAATTCAATTACAGTTTCTTTAATTTAAACCACGTCTCGCGTGGTTTTTGCTCTAAAAGTAACCGCAGGGTTTATATGCTTAAGTTAATGAACTGTTGCTGACTGTATTTAATTTCGATTTAGTTTTTATACCCACATCTGAAAATCCCTTTATATTGTTATATTGCATCTTGCTTTTAATTGCACTTAACCATAACCTCTAGTTTAAATTACAATAAAACGTGGGGGCAATCCCTTCATATATGAAGCCCATTAGAATGCCTGAGTTTTCTGAGCACATGGGTATGTGTTTATTTAGCTTTCGCTTAGTTAAATATTGCCTTGCAGCTCATTTCTTATTGTCAGTCATGTAATGTTTGTGTGAGATTTTTTTTATTTTCCTAGAAAAGAAGCTTTTGTTATTTTGTTGTATGTGTTAGCGTATTAATAAGTAAATGTATGTGAATAACACATTTAATAACAATTTTCTATGTAATTTAATGATTATTAAATGTTGAAGTGTTATTAACTATTTCATTGCTAACGATGCGTATGAGTAGTATTAAACTGCACATAGAAATTTAATTATTAAGTATACGTTAGAGTAGTGGAAAAGGTAAAGAGAAAGAGAAAGAGAGTAACAATTTTTTGTATTAAGCAGGGTTGTCAGACATTTTTCAGACTCTATAGCTAAAATGTTATTAAAAACCATCAAAAATTTGTTTGAACCTTAACAAATAAAAAGTCGTCAAAGTCGTTAAAATGAATCTTTATTAAACTGTTGACGAAAAAAATCATTTCTTTGTATTAAATGGCTTTGTATTAAATTAAATATTAATTTTCCTAATTGAATTAATTCAATAAAAAGGAAAAATTGTGCATTGAAAATTCAAAACTAAAGAAAGTATCTAAAAAATAATAATAAGAATTTACGGCAAAATATAATTTACAGGAATATGTACAAGAATTTAGTTAAAGTCTACTGAGAATTTTATGTCATGCATACCAACAACAGACGCTATAAATAAAGTGGAATTGGGAGTAATTTCCCAATAAAAAAAGGTTAAAAAAAAGGTTAAAAAATTTTTCTTTGGTTTTGATGATATTTTTAATCCCCTTTGTTAATTTCTAAAAGATTCATTAAGTTCATTGTAATCATCAAACCAATCAGATAATATTCAGAATTTGGAGCAATTCCGAAATTAAAAAAAATACTGCTTTAGAAAGTATTAATTGATGTTTGAGGAAAACGTTTAACTCACTTAATATAACTTTTAGATACAATTACTAAATCTTAAAATAAAAATATATGTTAAAAATTCATTCATTTGTTTAAAAAATTTCAATGTGACCAACCCAATGTTATAATAGCAAAGAGCACCAAATAACACAACTTTAGGCGTAAAATCGCCAGACCTGACAACCTTCACAAATAAGTTGAAAATTTGTTTCCCTTAAATTTTATTTGTTTTAAAGCAAAGACAATTTTTAATTCTACTGTGTAAAAAAATCATTTCTTTGTAAACGTTTTCAATTTCGATCTCGGTAGACTTTCCGCTTGCAATTTCCACATGATTTTGACATTTGATATACTCGGTTTTTAAAATAATTATTTTGAGAGAAAAACAAACCTTGCCCTCCGTGTTTTTATTCTTGCCGTTTTTAAGTAAGACTTATTGAAGGATAAAAAAAATTACAATTAATTCATGCATACAAACAAACACACTCGTCGCAGTAAATTAGTTTTATATGCAAAACAAATATATACTTAACTTAGTTATGATTTAATTAAAAGCAGTTAATTCTTTAAATATATTTCATTTATACTCTTATGGTCTCATTTTTTATTTTGTTTGTGGGAAAAAAGTAAAAACAAATGCTTATTATGTTGTTTGTAACTAAGTAAAGAGTTTTTTTTATAATTATGTCAAGGTGGCTGATTTTTATTTCATTGTAGCATTTATTGTTGTTATTGTTACGCAACGTTGCTTTTAGCATTTATGGTTTCAAACTGTATTCAACAATTAAAAAATAATTCATGTTTAAATTTCTGCGTTTTTTTTTTATTTATTTCCTCTAACGTTAGAACAACATTCCTTTGAAGCGTATGAGTTATTTTAATTTAATAAAATTATGAATGAATTAGGCTTGCTATTTATGTGTATTTGTAAGTGTGTAATTAAGTTCAGTGAACAGATTGACAACAATATGATTAGTGAGAGAGCTTTAGCAAGCGCCAGTAAATATAATTTTAGAGTAAAAAGTTATTGAAATTTATGATTTTGTGTTAATATAACTTAAAAATTGGTTTTTAATTTACAAAATGGATAATTAACTTGAAAGTGTACTTTAAATTAACAGCAAGCAACTGGAAACAAATTGTTTTGCGAGTTATTAATTAGTTTTTCTTTCTTTTTGATTTAGAAAACAATTTCAAACAAAATAAACTGCAAAATTAAGCGCTTCTCTGCTTAAAATGCGTGTCAATAAGTCGGCGTACTCGTCCTGTTACAGGTACAAAACATGAATTAGACAAAAGTTATTGGTCGTGATCGGTTAAAAAGGCACACATCAAGTAACTTGTTAAAAGGTGTTAAGGAGATAAGGGCAAAATATAGAAATACTGGTCTCTACACATACATACATCTGTTTATATAAACACACCCACGCGTAAATACAAAAAAAGAAGATTAAACGGGATCTTAAATATTTAATGCAAAACTTTCTTATATAGGATTGGCCTGTAACCCGTTTTGAGGTGTTAGTTTTGAACCGATTGCCCCCTCCAATGACAACGCAATGCAAAAGTGACAGGTTCTCTTCGTATAAAGTGCAAGAACAAGAACCTGTCCCTACCCTAAGGAACTGTACACGTCAATAGTCTTGGACTAGTTCATTTCCCCGTAGGGTTGTTTCAGATTTAATTTTCAAAACAATGCTTTCAAAAAATTATTAAAATTAACAAATAAAAAAATAAAAACAAACAAATAATTAAATAAAATTTTAAACAAAAATTTTAATTTTCTGTGTTTTTTAGCAAAAAATAAATTAATTATTTCTCAAAAAAATCAAGATGAGTAATTTCTTCTAAAGACTTATTTAAAAACTTCAACAACACTTCATTTTTTTTAAATCTTATAATATTTAATGATATGTAAATCCCCACTACGCTTTCCGAAGTTTTTTAGTGCCTGTTTTCATGTAAAATTTAAAAAAAAAATATTTTTCGATCTCTGAATGGAGTCAATGAAGAATTATTTATTTTTATTTATTTAAATTTTATTGTGGAAAAATAACTATAAAATATTTTTGAAAAATATTTTTTTTGGTTAGAGATAATTGAAACTATTTTTCTCTCCCAAGTAGACTTGTTTCTAAAAATATTAAATGGAGTAATTTAACTATTTTCAATTTTGATTTTAGATAAAATTTCAAAAATGGTGAAGTTAATCAGAGAAAAAAACCTTTTAAATTACCAAGACGATATCACAAAAATACATTTTTATTTATATTTTTTAAAATTTTATAAAAAATTTTTTGAAAAAATAAACTTTCAACGTTTTTACTTGGCTCTAAACTTTTTATCTTACCACTCTAATTAACATTGAGGAAAAATTGTTTTTACTTCAAATGTGTAAATAATTGTGAAGTAAATTAAATTAAAAGAATATAAAAGCTGGTTTTTACTTACGAAAACATTATTCTTATAAACTTCCTAAAACAAAAGTGTCATTAAATATTGTGTAAGTAAATGTAAGAACAATTATGATCCCATTTCCTGTTTCTCCATTTATGTTTTTCTTTTGTAGGTATTCGTGTAAGTAGTTATTTATGCCCTTTATATAATACGCCAGTATAATTTAATAGACATTTGCTGGTTTATATTTTGCTGCTAATAGTTTAAATATTACAATGCGGATAAAAGTGTCTCTTTATGTTTATTATTTTATGTGTCATGTTTTTTGTAATGAAAACTACTAAAACTCAGGTTTTATTTTTGTCATAATCTAAAGTAAAAATTAGTTTTATTACGGTATGCGAATATTTTATTAACTTTGATGTTTATTGGCAGATGCGCAAGTTGCCAGAGTAGGCAAAAACGATAAACTTTAAACAAGGAAATTTGCTTAGCAAGATAAAAAATATGTGTTTAATAAAAAAAAAATAAATAATTTATTAAAAAAATACTTGATTATAAAACATATTAATTTTAAGACTCCAAATGTTGTATGTGGTTAAGTTCAGTCGAGGCAATATAAAATATAAGTATAGTCCCAGTATTTAAATAATAGGTGCGGATTTCGAAAATGCACAAAATAATTAATATTTATAAGACCAGTTCTTGTTTTGCTTGATGCAATTACTTTGAAATTAACTTAGGAGCGTTATTTTGACCGTTTTGTGACTGTAAAAGAAATAGAGAGAGCAAAAGGAGCAAAAAGTGTTTATATTAGAAAACAGGCTAATGATAAAACTCGGCACATCCGACAGGCCATGTAAAAAGCATACGCATAGGAGTTGTAAGCTGAAAACTGGAATAGGACAGTAGCCGGTAGAAGCGACCACAGCGTCTCACGGAGGCTCTGTTTTTTCATATAAAAATATGCTGTTGGTATCTGCTAACTGGCTTTGTTAAGATGTTACCGAAATTCCGTATCGTAGTCTGTTATTCTATTTATTCCCTTTGAATTCGCCAGTAAGTTTATCTTAGCGGAATTTACAGAAAGGGAAATAAAATCTCCAAAAATGGTTCGTGAGCCGTCAGTAACTAATTTGCTTTTATGAGTATATCTTCGCATCCATGCAAGAGTGATGATGAATAAAATTATCTTATATGTTAGGGATGTCGGCGAATAAGTTGCACTGTAAAGCGTTCATCAGTGAGGGACTTATTAGCGGCTCGGCTGTTGGTTACGATCCTAATATTCTTGCAATATAACCGTAGTACAACAGATATTTACTAATATGCGAATCGTTCACAGCTGAGCTTTTAATACATTGAATTCTGAATAAACTTTAGTTGCCTACTAACGCAATAAGAAAGCCTTTTCTTTTTAGAATGGTCATGTTATCACCCAAAATCTATTAAATTTGAGCCGAAAGTAATAACAACAAAATTTTCGTTATAAAAAAACATTTTCCAACCAGACAAAATAAAAAAAAAATTTAAAAAACGTTGGTTATTTAATTATATGTAAAAATCTTATAACTGTTTTATTCAATCATTTTCCCAACTAAAATACTATTGAGCTCACTGAATAAATACCTGTGTTGTTCGTTTGTATTCTAGCTCTGTCTAGATATATATATTCAGTGCCTGTCGGTGTGTCTAAATGTTTCTCTTTGCTACTAAATATATTTGCAGACGTTTACTGCTTGTTAATTGAATTACAAATTCTGGTAGTATATTAGTCTAATTGTTTTTAAGTTTTTGCTAAATATAGAAATATTAATATTAAAATTTGTGTGTGTATTTGTGCTGGTAATTAGAAGACTTAAAGAAATTAAATTAAAGCAAGATAAATAAATTCGACCAATTACATCACTGAAGTTTATGTTAAAATAATCAAGCATATAACTAGCTGCTTTGATATAAACTTTTACTCTTAAAGAAAACTACTAGACCAAAAAAATTTTTTTTTAATATAATTGTTCCTAAATATGAACGTGTTTTAAACTATGATAAAACTTATGAGGGTACATTTTTAATGAAATAATAATAAATTCATGAATTAATAATAAAAATAAATAATGACCTCAAGCTTGAACAAAAATTTTATTTGATGACTACAACAAAAAAATCGACACAAAAAAACTGTTAAATAGTGGTTATATTTTTCGTTAAAAAAACTTTTGCACTGTTTCCGCCACCAGCATAGAGAAAATTAAACGCCATAAAAAACATCCTGAGAATGATAACTAGTGCTCCTTGGTATGTTATAAGCAGCAACAGCCACAAGGGTATACAAGTTTCAAAAAAACAATGTGGATAAGTGTTTAAAAAAACTGGAAACAAATCCGATCGCTCGAAACATCTTGGAGCAAAGTGGATGCACTCGTTTAAAAAGAAGGGTGATTTTTTTGGTTAGGATTTGAATACTTATTGTTAGTGAAGATAAGCGAAGATTCAATAATAAAAACTATGCAAAAGAATCAGTTCCCTATTCTAATCTCTGTCTTTAATTTCAAATCCATATTAACATCAAAAGAAAATAGATAAAAATATTTTCTTTTACAATGTTAGTGATGTCAACTGATGTAAAGTATTTTACTTGGGCCTACATATATGACAATCCAAATATAAACAAAATAGATTTATCTTATGGTTTCAAAGAATGTTAATTTTTTTACTGCAAACAACTTAATCTTTAACATATAAAATCTTTTCAAAACCAATAATAATATTAATAAATTAAATATTCAAATCTTTTAATACTGTCATGAATTTTTTAAAATTTTTGTGGCAAATATTTTAAAGAGCCAAAAATATTACATATACACATTTACACGTAATACGTATGTATGTATATGTTATAACTTGGCATAAATTATTAATAAGTAACCGCAACAGAGAAGGATTATGTTAAAGTTTTAATGTAAAAATATGTATGTATAAGCTGTCTGCCTACGTGTATTGCAGACATAATCCGTAACATACTTTAAAACGTGTATAGCATACATGTATGTTTGAACTTACAGTGGTTAAAAAAAGTTACATAATTTCATCAAAGAGAAAAAGTTTAAAAATATAAATTCAAATATATTGGAAAGGTTATGGTTTTTTAATATTTTGCGGTTGTAAACTTTTGTATTTAACTGTACTAAGGCTTTTGTTTTTTTTTGTCTCACCATATTTTGTGGGATTAAATGATTTAGGCCTCTGTGGTTATTTGTTTTTATATATTATAGGTGCATTACAATATCTATTCATTATATATTTGCTTTTAAGACCTCTCATGCATTGCAAAATTATGAGATATTTATGTAATAAATTTAATAATTTAAAATCCATGATTAAACATTTGTAGAATATGCTATAATGAATGGCATTTAATTTCGTGAAATTCGAAAATTTTCAAATCCTTATATATTACTTTTATGTGGTTATAGGAAAAATTTAGAAGTTCATATGTCCTCGTTTTTTATATTCAAATGGATTTTAAATAATTTTTTGTTGATTTGCAAGTCAATCGTCAATCGCCAGATATTGCCGTTTTAACTAAATTAATTGCTTTCTGGTAACAAATTTAAATTTAACATATTTGCAATGGCTTTTAACAGAAATTTAATACTTTTGATTTCATTTTGTATAAATAAAATGGGAAAAAGTGTTTTGGTTTTTTAAACTTAACTTTACCTTGAAATTAATTAAAATATTTTTTTTAATAAAATTCAATGGATGGCCTTTTTAGTAACTACACAGTTCAACAAAATGTTTTTTTTTATTAACTTTGTGTCTTGAGATTTTCCTTTCTAAAGAAAAGAGCAGATGCTGTATTATATAATGAGTCAAAGCTTATTTAAAAAGGTAACCCCAGCTCTGCATCAATAAAGGTTTGTGTTTTTCAAGTGTCATTTAAAATCTATAAAAATTGATTTACTCTTTAACCTTTACATTTTGACAGCTACCCATCACAAAAATAACGAGCAAAAAATTATCAGCTGACTTCAGCTTGTTCGTTATACAGCGATAATTCACAAATTACTCGAGAACTAGTTCTTGGATTAAATTAGAAAAAAAAAACAAAAAGAGCCGAACACCAAATACATTCAAATTCCGATAATTCATACCCCGATAAATTGTAATTCCCGATAATTCGTAATAAGCTATCGGTCCCTTGAAAAAATCTCGTTAATTCATAAAATTTTCATACATTTTGGTCCTTTCGTTAATTCGTAATTTTTTTAAATAAAATCGTAATTGTTTGCTAACTACCACTTATAATTCGTAATAAAATCAACAGAAACATGCAAGGAATGATTTTTTGTTTACCGCTATTTTTTAATGTGGGTTTTTGCTTTTGCTTGTGTTTGTGTTTATTTTCTTAAGATTAATTTGTTACATGAATAATAAAGAAAAATGTCAAAGAGCACGTATAAGATTTTTTTCTTATTTTGTATTTTATCCTTAACAATTGTTTTTTATGTTTCTCTTTATCGTTTTAGTAAATAAATTGAAAAACCCCCGTTAATTTGTATTTATTTTATTTTAACGCTGTTAAATCAAAGTTAAAGGAATTATGAATATTATTAAATTTTTTTTCATTTTAAAATTTTAATAAGTTCTTTATAAAAGAAAAAATATTTTCTTTATGTATTTTCCTCAAAAAACTTTTAAAATATCCCTGAAAGTGCAATTCTGAAAAAAATATATAAGGACATCACTTAAAGGTTATTTTGTTTTCAGTTCCTTTCTTTTGTTTTTAAATGCCAATTATGTAATGCAGTATCCTCTTTTTTCTTTAAAATAAAATACCTCGAGATGCCGAGTTAATTTGAGAAAAGTGATTTATAGGCATAAAGCTCAGTACCCAGTGTACACAAATTTTCTAAAAAAAACACAGATCTTTAAAATTGTGTTGACCTGTGTTTTCTAAAAAATTTCATTTTTCAAAATGAATTTAATTTTCTCACAGCCTTTGTTTAAATAAAAAACATCACGTTTATAACATTTTTGAAACAATTTTATTGTATTAGCGTACATGTGATAGGCATATAATTATTTCAATTGTATTTTAATTATTTAAATGGCCATATCGTTTATTAAATATTCTTTTATATGTTAAATAAAAAGTATTTTTTTCATGGAACAAACCATGACAATAAATATAGAAAGGTTAATTTGACATTTAAATATAAACCATATCATGCACAAATGCAAATACATTAAAATTAAATGTGTCATTTGCAACGGTATTGCCAGAGAAAGTGAAACAACTGTAAATTAAGTGGTTTTGATTGCGCACGCACAACTTTGCTAATTACGCATGTAAACTTTTTTGAACCGTTATAAATTTTTTTCCGTTACTTCTCAATTTTTTTACAATTTTCTCTCTTTTCTTTTATTTATTGTTTTTTTGTCTTTTTACAAAAGTTTGTTTATTAAACATTTATAATGTTATTCTTTTGCACAAACTTTACCATTATTTAAAAGTTTCACCACAATTAATGAGCATCAAGCAATTACAAAAATTAAAACTAAAGTAGAATTTAAACAAACAACATTAAATAGACAAAAGTACTAAAGAAAGCTCCATTAATGAACAAAATTTAAAAAGAAAGAACATCTGCATTGAGTCAATTTAAAAAATAGTTTATTGTTTTAGTTCCTCTTGAATTTTAGTTAAAAATAATTTAAATTGTTCACTATGAATGCATTTGATTTAAGAGAACAATTTATCACTGTGTATTATACTTTTTCTTTATAAAAGTGCTATCAATGCCATAAACAGTTAAAAATCCATTTTAAATAATTTATTTTATTGTTATTTTTTATAATTGTATAAATAATAAAAAAAATAACGGACAAGTGATCGTTGAGTTTTAAAATTTAATTACTGAATTTAAACAATACATTTGTCTTATTATTTAAAAGTTTCTGACAGCCGTGTTCATAAAGGCCAAGGGTGAGGTTGTTGTGCTAGTGTAAGCTAATTTTTTTTTATTAATCTACCAAATTAAATTTTTGCAACCAAATAACAATTATTTTATTTATTTTATTTATTTTATTTAGTTTATTTATTTGATTTATTTTATTAATTTTATTTAATACACGATAATATTCCTCATTAAATAACTTTCTCGAAATTTTAATCTTCTATAAAATGGTTGTAGAGAAGTTTGTTTTTCTTACCCCTTTCGCCTAAAAACAAAAATTTCATGGAAATTGTTTAATTAAAAATTCGTCGTGTAAGTCTAAATAGCGGAGAGCATAAAACACTAAAAGCCAGGTCAGAGTTAACTTTAAAACATGTTAAAAAAGCAAGAAGTCTCTAGCACATAATAATTAAATATATGGACTTTAAAGATTTTTATATTCAATTAAATATATTTTCAAATATTTTTATGTTCTTAAAAAATTGTTTGCAAAGTTTTTTATTATTATTCCCCTGGCTACCCCCTTCTCACTTAAGTTTTTCTAAATTTCTAACAAATATGGTTTTTAGTTTTTAAAATTTCTGTTAAATAAAAAAAATGTTATCAAGTTATCTCTTTCCGCTACAAATGTGAACATTTCTTATCAATTAATAAATTTTTATTTTGTCCTTAAAACACATCATTTCCCTATAAATTTTTTTTCTTCAATTAAAACTGAAACTACATATAAGTTTGTCATTCCATTTGCAATTTCCTTAATATCCCTCTGCGAATCCATAAAGTATGTATTTTTTTTCGAACTATAGATAGGGAAGTCGATTTAGCGATGTCCGTCTGTTCGTGTTATGGTTAAAATAAACTTGTTAAAGCCCCCCGCCCACTCCCCAAGATGTCGCATACAGCCATAGGAAGTATCAAACTACTATATTGAAATACAAAAAAATTGATTTAAAATTCGTATCTTTAATTAAAAAAATAGATATATTAAAGATTTCGTAAAGAACTCCAGACAATCGTTTTTTTTTATATATAAAAAAGTACCATCAAAAAATTTATTTTGTTTAAAAGATTATCAAGCACAAACATAACAATAAATTATATCAAAATATTTTTGAGAAAAGTTAAAAAAATATGTAAAAATGAAAACTTGAATCTCGGTTTTCAATAATTTTAAAATTACATAAATTTTTAAGTACGAACACAAACTGGTAGCTTTAACGGTTGATCAAAAAACTCTGTCGGGACTGAAACTAAAACGACTTGCCGTTTAACATACATTTAAGCTTACAATTTAATACAAACGCGTCTTAAAATTTTTTTTTTAAATATTGTGTTTAATTCTTTATTTGATCATTTTGTTAAAAAAGATTTGATTGTGATGATCTGCAGGGTCTTAATTTTTTTTAGATGTAACAAAAAATTTTATGGATGTATAAGAAAACTGGATGTCTGTACGCACGTATTTATGTAAATACAAAGTGATTGTAGATTTAATAAAAGTAATTTTCATCTTTTTGCTTTTTCAAATTACTTGTATGTTAGTATGTATAAACATGGAATTTTGTAAAGCACATCAATGAGACAAAATGTCACATTTTATTTTACACAGAAGCTACAAAAAAGTATTTAAATATACAGTCATTAAATGCTAAATTTGTAAAAATAAATATATATGTAAATACTTAGTGTTGTCGGACATGAAAAGTTATCCCCATTTGGGAGATTTTCTAACAAAAAATTAGGGCCTTAGTGATTTGTACGTGGTGATTTTTATTCACATGTCTTAAATGGGAAGCTTTTAAAGGCTTGATTCTAAGATACTACCTGAAGTACGCCAGCCTCCATTTGCTGGGAAAAAGTTAAGAGGTATCGCTAAAAAGTATTAAACCATTACTTAAGAAAGCAAAAATTTTCTGCAAAAATCTCTAAGACCATCTATATATTAAATGGTTAATGGTTTAAAAATACGGCTCAGAAACATAAGGGTACCTTTTCTTACATAAATATTTTTTTTTTATTTTTAGTTTATTTTTAGTTTGAAACATAACACACATTCATAAGTATGTAGGAAATGCTTAGACAAGCACATAGCTTTGTATATATTATTGAAATAAAAAAGTTGTATTGGCTTTGTGCTCTACAAATAAAAATAATAGGTGTGTTCATTTACAGAAAAATTATCACTTATTTTCGATAATTATTACTAGTAAGTGTTCACGTACACAAAAAATTAGCAGCTAGAGAGGCAAAAAAGAGCGTAAAATGTTTAGAACAAAAATGTTTCTCATAATTTCTGCTAGTAAAAGTTTTACTATCAGAAATTATTCAAACAGTCTTTCTGTCATTATGCTTTGAAAAAAAATTTAAGTTTTAAATTTTTATAAGTTTACAATAACAAAATACATTTGCTTGCAAGTTTTGACTGTAAAAGTGTTCATTTACTTTTAAATATTTTTGAGCGCAATTTTGAATATATTTCTCTTTACTCTCTCGTTGCTAGTAATTACTGGAAAGTTATTGAACACAACTAATATCTCTCCATCTATCTCATTTACATATCCCAGCTGGCCAAATTTTCCGAGAAGATATTTTTTTTTTTAAATTTTTGAATTACATATTAGTTTTGCCTTCAAAGATCAATAAATCTGTGCTTATTGTTATTTAATTACATTGCCCTCGGTATGGTATCTTACATTCATAACGTTTAAACATACGTCAATGTGTCGAAGTTTTTCATGTATAATTAAACATTCTCTTGAATAGACTGCCCAGAATATCTGCTCCAGTTAACTTATAGTCATCTTTAGTGATATTTTGAAGACGTGGCAAACGGGGACATATATATTACTCATACATAAATTTTTACATGCTTATCTATGGTTTATATATTAAAGAACATAAGCCAGTATTGTTTGCATATGTAAATAATGATTTGATTAGACATGGGATTTATTTGACTCTGAGTGTAATTGACCACAAACATTAAACAAATAAACAGACAAACAAACAAAAACTTTTTATTAATAAATATTGATTTTATAAATTGCTGTTGCAAACACATCTATATTTACATAAATAATCTCGTAACCAATATTTTGGAAATATAATTTTCATACACTTCATTGCACAACAATAAATGACCCGTATTTAAGCCTAAATTCTTTCAGTATTTAAATTAAAGCAGTTTTATCTAATCTTAAAAACACCAAAGAAAATTATAATTATGCTTGACATAACTTTGATTTGGTATTATTAATAACAATATCAGCCAAATACATATGTATAAGCAATCGATAACTTTAACGTGACCTCATTCTAAAGCAAAACTTTTGAAAAAAACCTATTTTTTTTAACTTATTTTTAGTCACATATACATGAGCTTATTTCTGCTCTTATATTTTGATGTACAACAATTTGTTGGGGTAGAAGATTTAAAGCTTTATCTTAGTACGAAAATCGGTTAATATTATCCGGAACCACCCCTCTTTTACAACATTTTTATACCCACACTATACCACATATTTAGAAGGGGTATCATGCGTTTGTACAGGTCCAGTGAAACCCACTTTCAATCATAACGATCGACTCAGAACTACTTTCTAAGGCAATTTAAGCATGCCCGTCCGTCCGATTGGGTGTCCAAAAATTTTTCGAAACATAGTACAGGTTGCAATTTTAAAGAGATTTAAATGAAATTTGGCACAGGAAAGTTTTTCGGCACTGACACAAAGCGGATTGTTGAAGGTGACGATTTGACCATTTTTTGGCATAGACCCCATGCGAATTTCCTCTTAAAATCCATTTTGGGCTATAGCGGGCTCAAATGCTACTATACTATTATTTATTATATTAAACTATACAATGTATACTGCCTTTCGACGATTTGGGGCATATTTGAATTTACTTGAGTTTTACCATCCAAAATATAACATGATGCTTGTTAAAAGTTCTTCTCAACATTTTTGGCAATTTTTGCAAATGAATTTTATTTACCTTATAAACTTAAGATATTCTCATAACTTCAACTTAATTAATTGATTTATGTTTTACAACTTCAAAACCAACTCCCTTCTGCCATATTAACACTCAATTGTTATAAGTCTTTAAAGAAGTTTGTAATAATTTTTCAAATTAAAAAGTTGTTAAGAAAATTTTCTTCTTACACAATTCTAAATTGACTACTAGTTGTAGTGCTTTGTAGTAGTTACTTTCGTTTAACAACTTCTAGTCTTTTGTATGAATATAATAAATAGTATTTATTTATGATGTACTTTTTGCTTCTTACCTAACTTATCTACAATTATTAATTTAAGGTAAACATAGTCATACTAAAGTTGAAACTTTTCCAAAGCAGAAATTTTATTTTCAACGCAAGTTGTTTTAAGTATTAAAGTTTGGTCTAGGAAATAAAGTAAAAGATATTACAAAAGGAAAAATATTGTACTTAAATGTATTTAAAATTAAAGTAACGTTAACTTTATTCTAGAAAAGACTTTGACTTGGTCATAAATTTACTATTGGTTATGGTATACTGCATGTGGAAATCATAGCGTTTTTAAACGACTAAGAATAAGAAACTAAAACAAAAAATTAAAATAAACTAAACCATGTTCTTAACCAAAATACAGATATTGTTTCTTTTTTTAGCAAAAATTATGTGTCTTGTCTGTCTGAAGAAAGTAAAAAGAGTCAAACTAAAACTAGAGAAGAAAACAGACTTTTAATTTGCGGTTTAAGAAACCAAAACTACATAAGAATTTCATTTCATTTTATACAATTTATTTAACATTTTATTTTCCTTTGGCAGTAATTTGTACAAATAGTTGCTGTCATATAAAACGCAAGAAAATAAAAAAAGTTTATTTTATGTCTCAAGGGTATAATGTGTAAATAAGTTAAAATATGATGTAACTTTTCAAACCAATACAAATGTAAACACAAGCACACACATATATAGATACACAAGAACGCATACAACACAGAAAAAGTTTTTAAATACTATAAGTTTTCAGTAAAACCAGGAAACAAAGGCTTGTTTAAGAAATGTTGTAAAAAAGTTATATATTTATTCGAAAGTAATAAAAACCACACAATCATTGAGAAAACCTTTAAAATTAGTTTTGGAAAAAAAAACTAATGAAGAGTTTACTTTTTACACAAAAAAACATTTTTATAAAGAAAAGTTTGATTTTAAAAAGTCATCCTGAAAAAATAGTTTTTTTTAAAATAAAATAAAATAAAATAAAATAAAATTAAATAATATAAAATAAAATTAAATAAAATAAAAAAATAAAATAAAATAAAATAAAATAAAATAAAATAAAATAAAATTAAATAATATAAAATAAAATTAAATAAAATAAAAAAATAAAATAATATAAAATAAAATTAAATAAAATAAAATAAAATAAAAAAATAAAATAAAATAAAATAAAATAAAAAAAACTAAAATAAAATAAAATAAAATAAAATAAAATAAAATAAAATAAAATAAAATAAAATAAAATAAAAAAAAAAACTAAAATAAAATAAAATAAAATAAAATAAAATAAAATAAAATAAAATAAAATAAAATAAAATAAAATAAAATAAAATAAAATAAAATAAAATAAAATAAATTAAAATAAAATAAAATAAAATAAAATAAAATAAAATAAAATAAAATAAAATAAAATAAAATAAAATAAAATAAAATAAAATAAAGTAAAATGAAATAAAATGAAATAAAATAAAATAAAATAAAATACAATAAAATAAAATAAAATAAAATAAAAAAAAACTAAAATAAAATAAAATAAAATAAAATAAAATAAAATAAAATAAAATAAAATAAAATAAAATAAAATAAAATAAAATAAAATAAAATAAAATAAAATAAATTAAAATAAAATAAAATAAAATAAAATAAAATAAAATAAAATAAAATAAAATAAAATAAAATAAATTAAAATAAAATAAAAAAAATAAAAAAAAAAAATTATGTTAATGACTTCCATCGTCAACGATATATTTTTTCGTAACGAAATACTTAATGCAACACTTACTCACATGTTTATTAAAAAATATAAGTAAAAAGTTCATTTGCTATAACTTTGGCCATCAGTACTCTTGTATATGAAAATTACAATCAATCAAATTTTTACCTAATTCGACTTAAAAAATTATATTTTGATTATTTTTAAAAAATCTAAAAGAAACAAAATTTATTTTAAAAAAATTTAAATGTTAAAGGTTCAATTCTATAACGAAACTTTTCTTACAAGATTGTGGCACACCTCAGCCCCGCTTCAACCCGCTAATTCACCTCATTATATAAAAACTAAGCAACCATTATCTATCTTCTGCCAGTCTTTGGAATAATTTAAAATGTGGTGAAGAAAAAGTATTATTTTTTATAAGAAAAACTTTATGAATAAAAAAAAAATTGTAAAAAGAAAAAGCTTAAGGGTATTTAAAAGCAATATTATGTAGATGGTTTAGAATTTATACTACATGTGAGGTTTTCTTTACATACACATGTAATTGTAAATGTATGCATGAGTGTATATTTGTTTAAAGAGGAAGAAGACTGACTAAAAGAATTTTAAAACTAAGACTTTATTACAAGGAAATCATCTCATGCCATTAAATTCTTAAGATTCATGTACTTGGGTTGGTTGTGTCGTTGCACTTTAAAGAGCATTAAGTCATTTGTATGTAAATTGCATAGAAGGTAAATTAAAAAAATTACTTTTGAGCTATACATGTCGCTACCTTAATATAAAAAAGATCAAATTTGTCTAAAACTTTTTTTTTTACAGATGTATATGAATATAATTGTAAGCAAGATGAATATTCGAATTTGATGAAAATCTTCCAAAAATGAGTTTGTAACACAGATTATTTAAAAGGATATGTTGCCTTGCTTGCTGATTTGTTGTGCAGATGATACAAATGGTACTGAAAACAAACATAGCGTTACCTTAAAATAATAAGGTCCTAACTCTTTTTTTCGATTATTTTGACAAATGCACAGAAACAAATATTTTCATATTTTTTCAATTAACGAATTAATTAAAAAAACTTTCGTTTTTAAATAAAAATTGAATTGTCTCAAATATTAAACTGAATTGGCAAATAAGATGCAAAGAATATTACTTATTTACTAAGTCTTAAAAACCCCATAATTTTGCATAGGAATTTCGTATCTTAACGTTATTTTGTACTCCTCTTCGCTATTTTGCAGCACCTTTTAAGGTAAAAATACAAAAATAAAAAAGGAACATGAACAGGAACTTAAATTTTGAAAATTCAATGCCCCTGTGTCCTAACGGTAGAGGAAAATAAATACGTTTAAATGTAAAAAATATGTTGAAAAAAATTTTATAAAATTTTAAATTCACTGGCGAAAAAATTAATAAAACTTTTAATTACCATTACAATTTTTTTAATTAGAATCATTTTTTTTCTGTGTGGCCTGCACATATGTATATTAAAATTGGACAAAAAACATTTTTGACTTCAAAACACGAGTGAGGACTTTTCTTAATTAAGGTAACGATATACAAGTGGTTAGTAGCTTTTGTTAGGTGACAATCTCTTGCAGGCATTTTTCTCTATATAAAACCAACAATAATAAGAATTTTATAATTTATGGGTTGACTGGTGCTTGTGTAATTGCTCCACAGAAATTCATATGACAACTTATTTTCTTTTAGACTCATTATTTGCTATTACGCTGTCATTTAAAGTTGGTATCGTTGTTGCCACTTTTCGTCATTGCGACATTTTATGAAGTTCTTTCAGATTTAGTTTCATAAAACTTTAACAAAACGTTGTTGTTGTAGAGAAATGCGGAAGACTATCTATGAGTGTGTTTTTTTTTTTGCAAAAATCGCATTTTTGTTTCCAAACCCCAGTAACTAATAATATTCATTTATTCTATTCCCAAGTTTTTGTTGCTATTAAGCAAACTCTCTTGACACTTAAGCTTGTGACTAAACATAATTATGGCAGAGGCTTGAATAAATAAATATTATGCTAAACTTTGCTTTATCTAATTAAGAAAAGTTTGTGGTGCAATTGTAAATGAGTTAAAGGAAAATCTTAGCTTCAAAGTGAGGCACACAGGAAAAAAAGGGGTAAACAAATTCAAAATCTAGAAATCTTAAAAAAATGATTTATTATTTTGATGATAATGTTACACCCGATATGTTTTTTTTTTAATTTTTTATGCAAAAAAATGTGTTGTTTTAGGAAAAAGTACTAAATACAATCAAAGTACTATAAACCACTATGTGAATTAAAAAAATTAGTGTTTTCTCAAGAATATTTTACACAACATTATTTTTGAGTAAAAATTCTTTTAAATTCAAATTAGTAAGATCGCACCCTTCAAATTTTTTTTGTGATCATAATGGGCGAGAATCATGTGCTTTCGGGGACTTTTTTTATTAAAGCTTAAAAAAAGAGGTCATCTTTTGAAATTATAGTATTTTAGTAAAAATTTAAATGTTTGAATTTTAAATATTTAAACCATTTTTTTTCTTTTTGTTTAAAAACTATGAAAAATATTTATTTACATATAAGTTTAAAGAAAATTCTTTAATATATTGCAATTTATTAATTTAAAATAAATAAAAGCCAAATTTTCTTATTTTTGTAAATTATTATACAAATATTTTTATTTTTCAATATTTATTTTTGTTCCTTAAATCTCAAAAAAAAAAACAGAAACAATCTTTGATTGTTTACTTTATTTAAGTTCAACAAATACTTCAGCATAGACAAGTATTTGTTTTCTTCTTATTCAATTCTTCTTCTTCTTTTTAAACATACTTCACATACTTCAAGTGTATGTTGGCAATGATATCTGTTATTTGAATCAAATGAAAATTGAGCACATGTATAGAAATCGTTTTAAGAAAAAAATATTGTAACAGCTGTTGCCTGTGCAGCAAGAAAAAAATTGGAATAAAAAAAATCCAAGAAGTTCAATCAATAACCATGACAAAACAAAATCTAATCACTTACAGTGGGTGAAGAGGACCCTTTTTAGTGATTCAGATTGATACAATATATTCTTTATATTAGTTTTTTGATTACAAAATTATGCAGCAGTCTTTACAATGTGGCTTGTTTTATTAAAATAAAGTAAATATTTTGACATATAAATCGTAAATATATCAAAAATATTTTGATTAAAGTTTTTGAACTTTAGTTTGCGGGGATTTATTTGCTTACTCTACACAGGAAACAAGTAAGGACACTATATGCGGCTGTGCCAAATATTATATACCCTTCAGATTGGTCTTTTTGTATATTTGTAGTTTCAAAATAAGAGAACTTTCTCTTTTTGGAATTAAAATGAAACAAACAAAAAAGATGTTATAAAAACTGGTTATGCACGAATATTTTAAACCACAGTTTTCTATAAGAAAAGAAAAAATATTGCAAATATAAGATTTTTTTCTAAAAGGACTTAATTAAATGAATGCAAATACAATAAAAAAAAATTTGTTAAAAAAATGGAAAAAAGAAAGTTTTGTTTTGCGACTCCTTATGTATAGATCTTGTTTTGAAAAAAACTGGGCTGTATTTTGCCCATACCTCGGTCCATAGTAAGCCTGCTGATTTTAAATAGCTTTCATTTCAGGGACACATATTTCTGATGGTTTGAAACCAAAAATTTATTTTACACGGCTGGTAACAAACATATTGTTATAACAATTTTAGTTTTTAGTGCCACATCAGCAATAAAATACTTGTATTTACAACTTGGTTGTTAAGTTAGTCGTAGGTACTAAACACAAAAAAGTACTGTAAGCAAAAAAAGTTAAAACTTTAACGATTTTCTATACGAATTTTAACTGAAAATAATAACTCCTATTAAAAAAACACATAACACTAGTAAAAGTAAGAAAAAGTACTTTTTGTCTATTGAGTTAACTTCCAGCCTCTACATGGGCAAATAGTTCTTAGTTTTATCTTTTAAGACTCATTATTTTAAAAAATAAAAAAAAAATGCAAAACGGTTAAATAAGTTCTGTTTGCCTACTTAGGTTAATCATCATCAATTTCATATTTGCAGATTTATAATCCTTTAAAAGTTCCGAAAAATGCCTCAATAGGGGAAGTTGTCCCTAATTTCTTAATTATGAACCCATAATCTCAAAATAGCAAAAAAGTACCAATTACTTAAAAAATCTTTTCATCTGTATAGCTGGATTCCAACCTTTAAGCAGGTCTATAGTCCTCAATTTTATATTTATAGACTTACAAACTACAAAAAATCCAAAAAGTGCATACAAATTTTCTAAGACTTCTTAACGCAACTAGAAACAGGTTTCTATGTTTTTTTGGTCCAAAATTTACAAAAAATACAAAAAAAAGTTTTTAACCCATATTCCAATTCTTTGAGGTCAAAGTTTTAAAAAGTTGAAACACCTATTCATATTTTTTTCAAGACGTTTTAAGCACAACTGTTATTATTTTAATTGGCTTAAAAGCTAGAAAAAGTACTTAAAAAGTACCACATTAGATTTCTCCTCACGCTAAGGAGTCAAAGTTTATAAAAATTATCTCTTTATTTACATATTTGTTAAATCCTTTCAAAAGCAGTCGGATTTATGTTTGTATTTTTGTTGGTTTAAAAGGCACAAAAAGTACTTGAAATGTACCAAAAAATCATTAAAAAATAATCAAAAATTAAAAATTGGTATTTAAAATGCGTTTTGTATATTTAAAGCCTTTTCGAACGTAAATTATATTATGTTTCTAACTTTATTTGCTTAGAAGTTACACAATAATTCTTAGCAGTGCCAAGATGTTTTTTTTGCCCTGTTTTACCTCCTTAAATTCAACATTTCAAAAAAGTGTCCGGCACAAGCTTGTTTAATTTCTGAACAAAGTGTATGAGACAGAAAATGATCTATTTTTTGGTAGTCTGTTCATAGTTTCTCAACATTTTCTTGAAATTACTTCTTATTGGGTCAATACATTGAAAGAAGCTCCCGCAGTTAAAGTTCCAGATCTCTAGCTTTATGTAAATAATGTAGTCAATCAGCCAGGCAGTTAGTCGGAATCACTTCTGTCTTTTCTCAGCAAAAAAAATTTAAGAAGTTCGAAACGAATTCAAATTTTCATGTTTTTCTTTGCAATTATATATTTAATAAAATGCATTTTAAATGCATTCCAAAACTATAACATTTTTAAGATGTTTAAATGCAATAAAAGCAACATTCATTTCTTACAGATTTTCCATTTGCCAATGAAGAAAAGGAGTGGATCCAACGAAAATTCATTAATTTTATGCACGCATTTTTATGAGGATCAAATTCCCTTAATGTGAAACCATGCCCGCTAATTTCAAGCAAATGTTAATTTCACACATGTTTCACCCTACTATGAACCAGTTCACTGCCAGTAGTACTCAGGGTTTTACTACTTCTTTTGCATGTCTTTCTATGTTAAGTTTATTTTTATTTCTTTGGCCAGGTTTGAGGGCTTCCCCTCCTCTTACACCCTTATTACTAACTGTTTCCCAAAACCAAGACCTGAAACCAATCAGGTTTGAAATCCGTTTCTTAAAAATATTCAAAAATCTTTTCCATCGAAAATTTCACAAAATTTGTCAATTTACATAATGGTTGCCACTGGGCGTACCCCATTAAACTTTTTATCTTCAGTAATTGTAAATAATAAATAATTTTGAATTTTTAATGGAAAAAGGATACATTGCAAAGTGAAGTGCACCATCTTAATGGTATTCAAATTTTTAATTTTTTGTCGAGAAAAAATAATTATTTTTTAATTTTTTTTATCAAAAAATGATAACAACTTTTTAATTTATATTTTTTGGCAAAAAAAGATGTTACATTTTCAATTAATATAAAGATAAAAAACAACGATTATTGTTATCGTATTTGGTTTTCCAAAAAATTTTAAAGTTATGATTATATCTGGCAAAATAAAAAATCCAATTAATATTTTTAACAAAAACTAAATAAAAAAATTATGATTATTTGTTCACAAAAATTATAAATTCAAAAAAAATTATTAATAATTTTTGAGATTTGTTAAATTATTTTTTTTAACATAATTGTTACGGTCCTTGATTTTTTTCTGAAATGTTAAAATCATGTTTTAACTACCTTAAAGCTGATTAAAAGTCAGAAGCTGTAAAAGTTTCTTATACATTAATCATCAACAATTTTCGTTTATTAGGGCAATACTACTTTCCGAACTCTTTTTTAACAAAATTTTGTTTCAAAATAAAGAAATGTTACCTAAACTACCCCAAAGTAGGTTTTGGGTATACCTGCTATAGTTTCTAAAATATAACGTTTTGGAAATATCATCCTATTTATGAATTTTAAGTTGCTTCGGGCCTTCTTTTAAATCCTATTTATTTTTTATTTTCATCCTTTTCCATGCATTTTTTTATTTTAAAATAAATAACCTTTAAGAGGTTAAATTCGTAACGTCTGCCAACATATAATATAAAAGTTGTTCACATCTCCCAAGTCAATGAACCCTTAGACACAATTTTAAGCTTAAATATAAATTTTATTTTCTACCTTTTTGGCCTAAAACACATTTCTGTGCATCACACTGCCAGTAAGCCTGCACTATTGATAGTTCCATACAATGCAGTCCTTATGGCCAGTCTATGTAAAGCAAAAATAGAAAAGAAAATGCTGCAAATGTTGTTGTTTTCGCTGCCTTTGATTGTCTGCAGCCAATTCAACTATCTTATGCCACACTTTGACAGGTGACTAATTGGCAATTTTGTCGCTATCATTTGACTGGAATAAAGACTAGACTAGACCAGATACTCTTGTTAAATTTTATTATTTACCAAGATGTTTTTGTTGGCTTTAGGATTTTTCGTTTTTTTGTCGACTATCTTTTTTTTACCCACACCAAATACGTCGTAGTGGTATTATGCGTTTGTACAGATGCTTGTAATGCCCAAACACAATAGTCTGGAGCCCACCTTTAGGTATACAGATCGACTCAAAATCCCTTCCTGAATAAATTTAAGCATGGCTGTGCGTCTGACTGGGCGTTTATGTATTTTTGCTACATTCCGAAATTTTGAAAATATTTTATTGAAATTTGAGACAGAAAAGTGAGTGTTTAGGCCTTGGCACAAAGTCCGTTGGGTTTGGTGATAATCTCTCCATTTTTTCACAATAGCCCCCAATAGTCCCCCCGGAGTAAGCATTTTAAGATATAAATGGCCAGAATATTAAATAAAAATTTTACATGTTTATCTTCATGCTACCGACTATTATACTGAATACAATTATCGGTCGATTTTTTCATAAAGGCCCCATACAATTATTTTGTAGGGTATTAAATGTCCAGGCTTGACCGACTATAACTTTCTTACTTGTTTCCTTTAACTTGCATGCTATGTATTTACTTTTATATTTTATTTTTTTTAATATATTTTCTTAGAAATAGAAAACCAACACTAGAACACATATTTATGTATTCGTGAATAATGCTTTTTGTAAAAAATATACTTCTCGGTAAGTAGTATTTAGTTCTTAGACTGCAAAGTATATCATAGTTATAGCAAACGTCTTCTTCTTCCTTATTTTCTCTTTCTTTTCATTGTAGAAATATTTGTTACAAAAAATAACAATGGAAGTAAAAGTACATAAGTTGTTAGCTGCTCTTGCACTTGACTCCTGTGTGATTTGTATTGTTTGCTTAATGTATGTTTGTATGTGTGTTTGCTGTTTACATCCATAAATACGGCCTGTTGTAGTTGTGTCAATGTACTATGGATTCGTGCTTTTTCGAGGGAAAATGAATGTCGTTCGTGGGTGTAAGAAAAATATGGGAAAAAGTAAAAAATAAGAAACCAGATGCTTTTGAACGTACCAAAGAATATTATTAAATATTGTATTATAAAATGGTGTCTTTGTAAACAGAAAAAAAGCTATAGGCTTGTTACTCCCCTCTTATTATAAAAATAAAATAGGTATTAAAGGTAGTATGCCTTCTAAATCCAATGTTTGAATCCACTATAAAGCGATCTTTGACGATCAAGATATATTTGAAGGGTAATATGGGAGTAGGAAGCAAAAGAAAATTAAGCGAATATAAGTGTCACAATCATATACCTGAAGTGTATCGAAAAAAATTTGTAGTGGCATTAAGTTAAATAAAACTCAAATCGTGCAATAAATATTTTTCCTTTTTATCACGTTAGCTTTTATTTATATGTTAAATATATATATTTTAAGACTCATTAATTTTCAATCGTTATTACGATCAAATTGGACTGCGAAAAAAAGTAGATGAAAATGTAATTAAAAGTTTTCAAAAAAATCCGTCATGAACTTTTAAAAAAACAGCAAAAAAATTTTAAAGTTGACCCTCGAACTGTTTCAAATGCCATTTAACGGTATAAAAAACACCTGAGCATTGAAAGAAAACCTGGTTTAGGGAATAAAAATGGTCCAATGGATATTGGTAAGGTAAAAAATGTCGAGCAAAGGTTTCGAAGAGCACCTAACACTTCTATCAGAAAAGCAGCGCGTACGGCGAGATTCTCTAATAGTTGTGTCTAGAGGACCAAAGCTTGTTCCAGATCGTAATTCGGTAAGGAGGTTAGAAGCAAAAAAAACGAGCTAAAAAATTAAAGGAAGATTTTTAAAAAAAATACACCTGTTGTGTGATGGATGACGAAACCTACGTATTGGCAGACTTTTCTCAACTTCCCGGCCAAGAGGTAATGTTCAGGAAGAGTTCCGTACAAAAAAACAAACAAAATTCCCTAAGAAGTTTCTCGTGTGGCAAGCTGTTTGCAGTTGTGGCAAACGAAGCCAAGCATTTGTGGCATGAGGCACGTAAGCACAAAAATTTAAAACACGGAGTGCCTACAAAAACGATTTTTACCTTTTTTGAGACAGCACCGAGTGTCTTCATATTTTTGGCCTGATTTGGCATCATGTCAAAGCGGGAAAAAGGGACTTGAGTGGTATTTAAAGAATAATGTAATTTTTTACCACGAGAAGCAAATCCACCTAACTGTCCAGAACTTAGGCCTGTGGAAAGGTACTGGGAATCGAAGAACACAGGAAGGGTGTCCCAGAACATGTAAAATCTCAAATGAAGGGACTTCCGAAAAAAGTCAATAATTTCATAAATGCGAAATAAAAAATTAGGATTTCAATGTTAAATAAATTTTTAGAATATGCCAATAAATTTGCGAATTTTAAAAGTTTCTATGTAGCACGATTTGAGTTTTATTAAAATAATGCAACTTCAGGTTTTTTCCATACACTCCTTAGCCAGAGCTTACCTAATGACAAACTTACCTACTGCCAAGTCTCTGTCGAACGATCTCAGGTGTAATAATGTTTTTTTTTTTTGGCCTGGAAATCTCTTGGCAGCCCTAGAAAGGGAGAATAGTCCGGATCATAGCAACTTTTTTTTATATATTTAGCTTGACACTTTCCCTTCAAAAAAGAGAAAATTACAAATGCTTGTGTGTCAAACTCCACATAAAAAAAGCAAGAAGTAAAGGAAGCAAAAATTATATTTCCTTATTCCTGCGATCTGTAAGTCATTTGGCCATGTACTGTTTTAGCCAAGAAAGTATATTATTATTTTAATCAAAGTGTAACGATACAAGGTGGCCGCAAAAGCCGAAGGATATTTTACTTCTCTTATTTTTTCTTTTTTTATAAGAAGTTTGGGATATCTATTTAAAGAGAATTTATATTTTAGTGTAAATCTTCATAAAAAAATAAAAGAGTAAGAGAATTACACTTCCTTGATATTAATCGATCAAAATCAAAAGAGTGCCAACTTTTCCCATCTTCTTGTTTCTCTAATATAGAGAGAATACTTAAAACAAAATCAATACATTGTCGTTAGTAAAGCTTTTTTTCTTGTATTATTTTTAAGGGCAGTAAAATTTCTTTAGGAGGAAATGTGCCGACGAAGATCTGGCCAGCTGGGTTATTGTTAGCTTTCAAATAAATTAGAATATTTTAATGGTGCTGATGTTACCCTGCTGAAAATACAGGTCACTGTCCGAACGTTTTTGCATATGCAAAAGCAGAGATTTATTTTGTTTCTGAAAAAAATATGACAGCACTGACATCGTGTATTACTGAACTGCTTAACAGCAATGAGCCAAAGTCCATTTAGTGGCTGTAGCAGCATCTCAATATCCACCTTTAGAACTGCAGTAAAAAGTTCTAGTCAATGTTATTAATGTAGATAAATATGTTTTTTAGTTGAATTTAAAAAACTTACAGGAACAAATAGGATAATATGAAAAGAAATTTAAAAAAAATGTAATTGGTTTCTATTACTATTTTCCATCTAAGTTAGACATCCTTCAACTTTTTTAAATGAATAAACAACTCAGTAGGAATTATAGGATAAAAACAAGAAGAAGGCTGTAGTGAAGAGTATAATGTTATGTTGACTGGTGGATTTGTGTTTTCATATTTGTTTTCTTCTCTTCTTCTGTTGTTGTTTACTAGTTCTAGGATAAATGACAGCTAATAATCAATAGATTAAAGGGATAATAAATGTATATTTGAAAATAAAATGATGTGGGTGAGAGGAGAAAAAGGTTAAAATTGTATTATAGATGGTTTATGGGAAAGATTTATATATTTATAAGAAATTTAAATTCAATAATGTGTGCGATAAAATCTCAATTGAAATAAATTAAAGTTTTTTTTTAACAAAACAGTTGTCATTCTACTTTGAAAAGGATTATTGAAATAATTAAGGTTTAAACTAAGAAACTTTAAAAAGCAACAAATTAATTTTGACGAAATTTAACTTTTATTTTTCTTCTTTTCATTTTTCAGGTAAATAAAAACAGTTTAAAACTTTGTTTGAAACGAATACTAAAGATGGTAAGTTTTTTTATAAAACCTTATAAGGATGGACATACAAAATCTATAAACTTGGTTTAGTTTTAAAAAAATATTTTCTAAATCTAACATTTGATAAATGATTTTTGAAAAACAAAAAAAGGTAAAAATATGAACTAAATAAATTTGAACATTAAAAAATTTTTGTTGAAAAACTGAAGAACCTCTTTAATGTGGGTAGAATGTTCCAAAAAATTCTAAAATCTCTACACTCAATACATTAAAATATACATTTGGCAGCACTGTACAATTGGCATAATAATGGCGCTGTTGAAAGGCACAGCCGTAGCGACTGATAATGAATTACTAAATTAAATAAAATGCCTTAAGGTAGGCCGTAATTCTTTTTATTACTTTTTGTTTCGTGGCGTAAAAGTGTTTATGTAGGAAAATGCTATAATAAAAATACATTCATATATCTTAATAAGATTAAAAGTGCACACGTACAATTTTATGAAAGAAAAGAAAAATAATATATTTTTTGTGGGTAATTTTTATAAATCAGTGGAACTAAATGTAAGATTTATGTAACCATTATTACACAAACATACATAACGTGAATAGATATAAATGTTGCTGCCATATAATAGTTCACTGAATTTAGGGATAAATTTTTTATCATAAAAAAATTAATAAAAGGTTTATAAATTCTATTAAAATCAATAAGTTTTTAAATCCAGAGTATTAATGTGATTTTCTGGCTTTATTAAGCTTTGTCTATCTATTGGGTTTTAAAATATGAAAAAAAAATTTTAAGATTCAATAAGAAATTTTCGAACCGAATGAGAAATTCATAAAACTGAAGGAGGAAAATTTCTTAAATTTTTTAAAAAATTTCCGAAATCAGAAAGGTACTGAAATACATGTTTAAATGGTTTACTTCAAATTGTAATTATAAATTAGCGCGCTACTTCATAAGCGAAATTTTAACTATAAACTTTTCAAAACTGCCAGTTTTTAATGAGTTAATAAGCATAGAAAAATAACTTCTGAATTATTTGCTATATCGTCAGCTAAAATGCAAAGCCAAGTTACTATATTTTTAAAATTTTTTAGAAGAAGAAAAATATTTTCTCAATAACAGATGCAATGCTTATAAATTCTTCCTGTTTTTGGCAACGTACCTAAAGCTTTGTTTTTAAAATTAAAAAAATTTTAGTAACATGTGCCGTTAAACTCTGCAGGAAATGTATGTCAACTGGTTGGAGTTCTCGTCCTGTTACAGGTACAAAATATGAATTGGATAAAAGTTATTGGTTGTGATCGGTTTAAAAGGAACACATCAAGTAACTAGTTAAAAGGTGTTAAAGAAGTTAACGAAAAAATAGGAATACTAGTCCCCACACATAAATATACATCTGTTTATACATACATGCACACACACGTGTAAATACAAACAAAGTAGCTTATACAGGATCTTAAACAGTTAATGCAAAAGTTGCTTATATAGCGTTGGCCTGTTACCCGTTCTGAGGTATTAGTTTTGAACCAATTGGCCCCTCTAATGAACACGCAATGTAAAAGTGGGAGGTTCCCTTTATATAAAGTTCAAGAACTAGAACTGGTCCTTACCCTAAGGAACCGGTCACATCAATAGTCGTAGATCAGTCCTTTTCCCCGTAGAGATAAATACAATTTAATAGGTTAAATGATCGAATTGGAATTTTTTGCTAGTTACTTGGTTTCGCATTTCAGCTAACGATATTCTAAAACCAATAGTATTTTTATGACTTTCGTCTCCAATTTGTATCACTAGCCTTTAACTTAACAATTTTAGAACCAGAAAAATTCAAACAAAATTCCAAAAATGTAAAAAATATAACTTTTGATAAATTTATTGTTTGAAGAAAAATTTTAAAATTGAAGGAAAAGTTGACGTCCTTATTTGAAGAATAAAAATAATTACAGTGGTAAATGAAAAAAACAATTTTGCAACTGCTTTCAGCCCAAAATTTTTGTTCTTTTGTAGTGCCTAAAAATGAAGTACTTTGAAAGGGTTCATGCAGTCTTGAGAAAGTGCTACAAAATAAAATGGTAGTATTTTGTTCAAAAAAGAAAACATCATAATATATTCAGACTCAAAATTCAAAAAAAAATTTATAAGGTACCAAAAAATTAGGATAAATTAATTTTTGACTCCTTATTTGACTTTTGTCTTTATTTGGGGTCAACAGAAAAAGTACTATTAATGTTAAAAAAAATAACTTTTTAACCAACTTACGGGCTTTCGACCTTAATATTATATATTTCGAAACTCATAATCTCCAAAAAAAAAAATGCAAAAAGAATAAAAAGAAATTACTTTTTGTCAAGTTAACATGCTGGGTCATTGGCCCCCAACATTTATACTTTTAGAGCAACAAACAATAAAAAAGTAATAAAATAAATGAAAAAAATCTTTTTTTATCTGGCTCATTTACGGCCTCAATCTGAGTCAATAACTTTTATTTTTATATTTCAAGAGTCATTGACTCAAAATATGCAAAATTGCACAAAAATGTAAAAAAGTACTTTTTGTCTACTTATTTGATTTCCGGCTTAAACAGTTTTTCAAAACCCTTTCTTTTATAAGTTAAAACTCAAAATCTTTAAAAATTCAAAGAAGTCCCTAAGTGTATATAACATTAATTTTTTGGTACAAAATTGCAAAAAAGTACTGAAAACATATTCATATTTTTAAGAACAGTTGGACATATTTCAAAACATTAATATGGTTATTTGTTAAGTACTATTTCTAACCTTTTTCTATCCATTTGGGTACAAATTTATTTCAGCATTTTTTTCGAAATTTGTTGGTTTAAATTTTAAAATTTTTTCCTATCTTTTTCAATTTAAAGGTTAAAATAAGAACGAAAAAATATTTTTTGTCCTTATAGAGGGCTTAAAAGATTCTAAACTAAAAAAATTACCAGTACTCTATTCACTTTTTTGAGATTTGTTGAACGCAGTTTGAATAAATTATTTATCTTTGTTGGCTTAAAAGTACCAAAATGTACCTAAAAAGTGCCAATATAGAGTTTTGACCATTTTTATATACCGTAAATTCAAAGTTTAAGAAAACGAGCTATTTTAATATTTTTCAGGAAGCATCATTCTTAGAATTTAAGAGAACGAAATTTTTTTATAATAAATGCGTTAATTTAAAAAATATGAACATATTCTTTTTTGTATATAACGAAAGAGTTTGTCTTAGAAATTTATTCCAATCCGTCTCTTAGTGTTTTACGAGTAAAATATAAATTATCTTTATTCAATAAAGATAATAATAATACTTAACATGAATAAAAATAATTGTTTCAAAAATCACTGTTTTTTTTACCTAAATTATGTTAAAAAAATTATTCTTTGATAACAAAACTCAAATCACTTTAAGTTTAAAACATTCAACCCACACTTTAAGACCACAAAATTTAATTGCAATATAAATTGTATAAAAAAAATTTAAATAGAAAACAACTTAAATAAAATCTCACCATTATTATAACTAAAAGGAAAGAAATACTGAATAAAGCCTAAACGTGCAAAAGGGATCTAAAGAAAACATAATAAAATTAGACACACATGCATACATTTTCGCTTATATAACTTCAGGGTGTTTAAAGGAAAAGAGGCTCCTGTAGTAAGAGAAAGGATAAGTTAATGCAGTAAAAACACCAGCACATTAGAAAATATATAAAAATGTAAACACACTTACTTATGTAATAAAAAAATTCCATAAATAAAAAGGGAAAAATCACATAAAGGCGCTCACGTTTTAGAAAAGAAAAACAACAACAAAAACAAAAACATACATATTTTAAGTCTATATGCTGTGATATGGTGTTAAAAGAGCTATTTGTCTGGGTTTTAAATATTTTTACTTTATTCGAATCAATGTTTATTAGAAGGGTACAGATTTAAGTTTCAGGTTAAAAATTGTTGAAACCAAGAAAATATTTAAAACTTAATGGGCAATTTTTCCATATTACTAAAATTTTTTTTGTAAAAAACTAAGTTCTTTATTTTTGTTAAGACCCTTAGCTTGTGAAAAAAATCTCTTGCATTTCTTGACAAAATAGCTACTAATCATTTGTATGATTTCATACTTCACAATATCAGAATTGTGACTCGTATGATTCCGTTTTACTCCGGCAAAACCTCATTATATGGAGGGCGGTTTAACAGCCACTCACGAAAAGATTGCAATATAATGGGGCATGAAGCACAAGCAACTCCCTTTCTATATAAAAATCCACAAGGCATTGGCCGGTATTAAACTATAATGGTCCTCCAAAACAAAAGATCAGGACCTCACAATGACATATATTTTATTTGAATTTTTCCTTACAAAAACCCCCCTTAATAAACCTTATTTGCACTAAAGTCTAAAAAAAAAACATTTTTATGAGCCCAAGGTGACTTATTTTGAACCACCATTTAGCTAGATCATAATTTCCAAGCCTCAAACTTTAGTTCAATTGCATCTTCCGTATAAATATTAAGAATTTCACAACACGACTGTTCGTGGCCTACTGTGCACAGTAACTTAAGGGATCCTTGTGCAGCTTAAGAGCTCAACCAGAGAAAATAATGTGTTTTGACAAATTTCAATTTGCGTTGTTACAGTTTCATTAATTTGCATGATCGATACCACAGAACCTTCTCTGCCTTATATCAGCATTCCAAATCATAAACTGGAGGTCTGAAAGGTTACTGAATCCCGTAAACTACCTTACTAGAACCTTAGATCATTTTTAATTTCCGCCTATCCAGAAACCTTACGTTTCCCTAGCATAGTCTTCTGACTCAATTAAAAAGGGTCCTAGTGCATCAATGGACGCTACTCAGCCCGTTCGTCGCATATATATATTAACAGGTAACCAGCAAAGCATCACTGAACTCACTTAAAGACGAAACACTGTCCAGCACTTGACTCTCTCGCATTACATACATTGCATAAGCGTCCACCTTCAAAGAGTCAAGAAAACACCCATTGGAAGATACCTTTGACAGTTGGGGATAAAGATGCCAGTGTCATGCCATTCTCTAGCTTGGAGCCATCCGTTGAGCAGCCTAGTCAGGCCTATAGTTTGGTTTGCCAATGAGTTTCTATTTAAAACACGGACTTCGAAGCTGTTTTGTAATACGGCGCTCGTTGTGATTTATCTCCAATTATTATGAAGGGCTTGCTGACAAGTTGACGCTAAACCCTCACTTTATCTTCCGCTTCATGCTCAAGCCTCTTTAGTAGTCTAAGTAGGGTCCTATTTTAGCACATAAAACTCAAAGTGTGGTAAATAGAGCATGAGAGCTTAAGGGACTGGTCCATGTATCACTCACGATAGCCACCATACCAGTTCAACATACGTAAGAATTAAAAATGATTTTGTTTAATGAATCCTATGATCTTAAATCATTTTTGGTGAAGCCTAACAGCCCAGCGACCCATTATAACTATTATTTGGCATTAGAGTTCAACCTAAAACAAGAAGGTCTGGGGAAAAACTAACATTTTTTTCTAGTTGAAAACAAAACGTCTCTTTTGGGATCATTGTCAAACCTGTGAGAAAGTTCAGTTTGCGTCACATCAGTGCTAGGCATTTGCATGGCATATCCCTGAGGTCTCATTGTCTAGACCAAAGTTCCAGTTGAATTTTTGACATCTCGTTTATTCTTTGGTCCTTTTCCCATGCCTTAGGTGTTTGAGGATATAGAAAACCCACTTCAGCAACATGGTCACGTAAATACCCATTGAGAAAGTCCTTTGAGTGCTTTCATCAAAGATTCCAACCCCTGTGTTCCTCTTCTTTCGCTTGGAACCCTATGTGCCTGAAACCAAAACTGCTCGCTTTGGGGTTTTACGACTTCAAAATATGAGCTCCTGGAGAAGTGGGACTTGAGTGGTCGTTTTGAGATAGCGAAATATCTGATTCATGATTCTTTTTTTGGGCCTGGGCATGGGATTTTGAGGAAACAAATCTTTTTTAGACTTTTCATTGTGGAAATATTCGGTTGTACCACTTAAGCCAATGAGTTTTCTGAGCTTGATGAAGGCTACTACGTCTGTGTTTTATAAGGGTAAAAGCATATGAATGGCTACGTTACGCTGGAGTAGTTGAACTTGGTTTTCAAAAGGCCTTGGAATGTAGGGAATGTAGATGGACTCGAACATACATTCCTTTGGCCGATATGATATTAGATGGGCACTGCTGGAGGAGGGTGTGGACCCTCTAGATAAGCTCGGTGTGCGCAGTAACGTAACACTGAAATGAGTACTGGGTCATGACTGCCCAAGGGAAGCAACAGGCAAAGAGATTCTTGACTCTACCTAAAGGCCAAATTGAGGGGGCAAGGAAGGATGTAAGGGTCCCTACCGGTTTTCTTGCCTTTTTCTGGCCACTGTAAATATAGATACCGTCGGCAAAACTTCGGGAGGACCGACAGGTCGACCGGTCGTTTTCGCTGTGTATAGAGGAAGACCTCGGAGCATTAACTCTGTGAATGCCTGGCACTTTACGGCAGGAGTAGCAGTTTCGCTACACCATCAGATATTCACAATTAATCACCCCACAAGTAATTAGGCCACAAAGTCCAAATCGGTTAATCGCTTTTGATTGATATTCTTTTTGCTTCGGCTTCGATAATCCATTTGCCTTTAAATTAATAATTTATTCTGTTATTAGGGCTGCCAATAATGCCGCCAGGCATGTGGATTTTGGATTAGAAATAGGAAACTTTGACACCTTTTCCCCATTAGTAAGGAAGAAAAGAACATTTAAGTTATCCACTCTCTTAAGTGTTAAATTGTTTTTTAATTTTTTTTTTTAAATTTCTAATTTTTTATTCCTCGAGATTAGGATATTTTACCCAGACCATCTGGTGGCAGTTTACTCTACATTTTTTGTTCCTTTAGCATTTCTAAACATAAGAGCTTAGCGGAATATAAAAAAGGGTTATAAATTTGTAATAAACATACTTACATGTATTTTTGACTCATACGTATTAAAAGTGATTGCAAGAGTGTTGAAAGAATAAATGTTCCTCCGGTATGTTATTTGTTAAAGTTACAGTATGTTTGTATGCTCGTATGTAGTTGTATGCTCTTAGACTTCAATTATTCAAACATTGCAAAATACTTGATATCCATTCTAACGGTGTTTGCATTGCTGATTATAAACTCGTGTGGTATGGTGGTTGAGTTTCCAACGCCTCTACGTTGATGGTCTTTTGTATCTTAGTGGTTCTTTGACTGCCTGCTAATGATGACGCTGATTATGCTGATGATGATGACAATGATAATGGTGATGGCGATAAAAGCCAAAGGACCATTTTATACTACAGGATACTGTTGCATGATTGCAATACTATTAGCCCCAGTTATATGAGATATCTTTCTAGCCTTAAGACAGATAAATAGTATTCAAAGAGAAAAACGTAAAGAGCCAGAGATTACAGGGCTAAATCGTTAAATATCTAATGACATCTGGGGTGCATTGGGAAAAGTTTGCAGTAACATCAATTAATTTTGTACATAATAAATATGTTTATTTTGAAAGAAAGCAGCTTAATAGTTTTGTTCAATACAAATAATAACGAAAGAACAAGAGAATAAAAGATGATTTTCTTTAATGCACAAGACATGCTTTAACATGTGCTGGTACTTCTTAGTATTAGTGCGAAAATTTTGTTTACATCCATATATAGAACAAAGTAGGCATGATAGCTTTTATAACTTTTATTTTTACTTGCATATTTACAAAAGCGTCTTTTAGTTTTAAAAAGTAATGCAAAAATCTTTTCATTCAACTGGCATTGCATTATTTCTAAAGGTTTTACTTGTTTAAGATGAGCATGAGTTGGCATTAACATTCTGTTATCTTTTGTTTGTTCAGCTACAATTACTGCCACAATATTGTTATTTGTTCTTCGGCAGTAATAACAACCTCAGCATTATAAAGACCTTGCAACATTAAATAGTATCTGACTACTGCAACATCATTAAAAAATCCATGTCTAAAGAAATTGAAATAATAAACGTTATTTGTTGTTGGTGTTAGTAAATAAATAAATTTTTCTTGGGCATAACTGAGTTAAACAGACGTGAGAAACCATACTGTAGTAAGCGTTTTTGTAGAAATACTAAAAATATAGGGAGTCCCAATACTTCTAGTAACTCCCCTGCGGGAAATTGGTGTCAATTGGTCGGCGTACCCGTCCTGTTACTGGTACCAAACATGAATTGCACAAAAGTTGTTGGTCGTGATTGGTTAAAAATGAACACGTCAAGTAACTGGTTAAAAGGTGTTAAAGAGGTCAGGGGAAAAAATAGAAATACTGGTCCCTACACATAAACATACATTTGTTTACATATACACACACACACGCGTAAATACACACGAAGTAGATTGAACAGGGTTTTAAACAATTAATGCAAAATTTGCTTATAGAGGATTGGCCTGTAACCCGTTCTGTGGTGTTAGTTTTAAACCAATTGCCCCCTGCAATGACAACGCAATGTAAAAGTGACAGGTTCTCTTCATATAAAGTGTAGGAACTAGAACCAGTCCCTACCCTAAAGGACCGTTCACGTCAATAGTTTTGGACCAGTCCACTTCCCCGTAGGGTCTTAAATTTTATCTTAAAAAAATGCAAAAATTTTAAAAAATTTAAATTTTTTAAATAAATAAAAACAAAAAGAAAATTATGAAAATAAGATGTTATGCCTAAGTGGCCTATGCACAAGGCATTTATTACTACACAATCATATGATTGAACAGTGAATGAGCCTTTCTTACGTTTGAACTGGCTAATGGAATAAAATCAAAATTTGTTTGACATTTTTATAATTGAATCAAAATTATTGTGTAATTTGTGATGAAATAAGCTTAGTATAGGAAAAGTTTAAAGACAGTAAACATTTTTTAAAATTTAGGGGATTCACGTATGTCCTAATGTCATAATGTTATAAAATCTTAAAATGGTTTAAAAACATTGCTGTTGTTTTTTATACAAAAATAGTTCTAAAAAATACTACGTGTTATTGTATGTCTATTAAATTGTCATAAGGATTCCACATACACCTGCGCCGAGTGTTGAATATAGTTGAAATTAGAGATTATTTTCCACCGTGCCATGTGTAAGTCTTGTGTTTATATTGTTTTCGTTGAAATAACTGTTTTAATACAAACTTTTGCATTTTATTCTGACTTAAGTTCATCATTTAATATCTTTTTATTGGAGGGTATTAATATTTTCCGTTAATGCTAAAAGAAACTTTGTTTAAAAAAAAAAGGCGAGAAGGACGCATTTTTAAAACCAGCTACGGAGCTTAATGCGAAGCCGGTGGTTCGAATCTGCTAGGGTTTAAATACAGGTGGTCTGGTGACAAATTTATATTTTTAATTGCGCTTATTTCAAAAAGTAATAAAAGGTGCGGACTTGTCGCAGTGGTCGAGTGAGCCTCGCGCGTTTGCTGTGGAGACATTTTTTGAGAGTTATGATTCTTACGTAATTGCTCGTGGAAAATTTTTGTCAAAGTTCGTTATTGGGCGAATACGTGATGGACCGAGTTTTAAATTAATTCGTATGTGTGAACAGAGATTCCGCACAACTGCTTCGGCTAAGAATGTCCTACGTCCACGGCCCAGACGAACTTCAGGGGCTCCAGAAAATATTGAACTTGCCGAAAGCAGTTTACGTGAAAATCCGCGACGAGTCTCATTTCCAGATAAACGGTCACGTCAACAAGCAAAACTGCCGTTACTAGGCTACAAGAGCCCGCAACCCTAAATTGAATCATCAAAAATCATTGCATTGCTCCAGGGTGATTGTTTGATGTGTTTTATCTACGCATGAGACAACTGGACCATTTTTTAAAAAATTCTCAAGGCCAGGCGAAGGATGTCAACAGTAAAAATTATTGACGAGTGATTGCGGACTTCTTCTTGGCAAACCTGCGAGCTCATTCATTGTTCTCTTCACACACGTGGTTTTAACCGGATGGGGCAACTGCAACTACAGACATTGTTTTAAAGAATTTGCTTTGGGAAAATTTCCACCAAAAACTAGTAAGCTTCTTTGGGGATATTCCATGGCTAAAGAGGGCGCCCGTTATAGCTCCCATTGCTTTTATTATGGAGTTTCCTCAAGGAGAGGGTTTATAAAGACAATCCCTAATGTATCGCGGCTTTAAAGAAAAACATTCGTCGAGAAATCAGCTCAATTGAACCAAGTTTAGTGCTGCGTGTGGCGGAGAACACAAGGCTCCGTTTTGAACAGAGTGTTCAACTTGACCGAAGACATGTGGAAGACATACTCTTTAAAAAATAATATATGCATTTTCATCCAATGCTCTTAATAAAACTTTGTGCCAATTATAACGTTTCTTTTTTAAGTTTAAAAATATAAATCGGCCACCAGACACCCTGTACTTTGCGCCCAGTCGAAGGTCATTTAGGTACCTTGTTTATTGCGTTGTTTTTTATATATCCATTTTTAATAATATTAAAAAATTTGAAAAACAAGGCAAGGTCCTAAACGTTTAGGAAGTTTAAGTTGACGATTATCACAGACCAGTCGCCCATCATGACTTTCTAAAATTTTGCTAATATTATTGATTCGGCTCCTTAAAGAAGCACGAAAACAAAAATCATGATGTACAGCGCTACTTTATTTCTTTTAAGGGTAGCATTAATCTTAAACTGTCTGCTAAAGTAGTTTTGTCAGAACGATTCTCCGCCTTACTTTGAAGTTGACGTCAATATTTCTTTTGCCAACTTTTACAATGTTGTCTTCCAAAGTCGTGGCATTTGCTATCAGTGGCAAGCATGAGTTTGATTTTTCCCTATTCTGTAAAATCCCTATAGATCAGTAACTACCAAAAATACTTTAATAAAACTAAAGCATAATTGTTACCCTCGTTAGCTCTTATAATCCAGATCTCCTAAAACCCCGTATAAGTACAAAATTCAAGTTCCTTGCTTACGACCTTAGGCTGTATGATGTTGAATGTGTCAGGCAGTTGTTAACGCATGTTCCTTTGTTTAAGAATATAGACTGAAAACACAAACAAAAAAATTCTTTAAATATTTTTTACAATTTTTACAACAAGTTTGAAGACTCCATTTTATTATCAAATATACAAATCAAAATAAAATCGAATAAATAAAAACAGCTTGAGGTGTTTCTTTTAAACTTATTTATCTTTGTGTGTAGCTTGTTTTAAGTGTATTTTAATGTCCTTTTAAAAACACTTCATTTCAATAAATCCATTTTATGTTAATGGCCTTTAACTAATTTTATTCTAATCCATCTAAATGTATTTTAAACAAATAAAAGGTACACGCTATTTGTCATTTTCCTATCTTTTATTATGGAATAAAATCTTTTATCAAGAAATTCAAAGGAACATTAGACGCATTTGTGTTTATATAAAAACATGTTGACATATTCAATACTATTTTTATGTGATTTTGTTGACTTTCTATTGTTCACTTTTGTTTGCAATAAAAATATTTTGCTAAATGTTCTTACTTCAATGGCTTTTTGTTTAACCCTTATGTGAATGGCAAGGTACCCGGGTACCTTTAGCGTTTTCATCTCACTTTTTTTTAAAGAACTAGATGATCTACATATTTGAAACTTCTTGAGAACTCCTAACTTTTAATGAATTTTAAATTAATACTATTTTTTTAGCTTAAAAATATTTTGAAAAGGCGTGGTGAACCAATTTTCATCTTATACCCTTAACAGCATGGCAAAGTACCCGGGTACCTTCATATATTAAATATTAAAAAACGATTATTGCAAGTATTTTTTTAAGTGAAGTGTTACTAAAATAAAACTTAAGAAATTTGTTATCTTTCAGATTCAAAGTTTTATTTGGTAAAACAAAAACAAACAAAAAATATATTTCTTTCATATACAAATACATAAATAAAAAATAACATTTGGCTACAAATAAATTTTTATTGATCGCTTTGTGAACAATTTGGGTATATTGGACAGTTTGTTGAATGCTCATTACAAATCGGTTTAAAACATCTTTTGCAAGCTTTACGTGTTTTTATTTGCTTCATACGTTGTTTTTAAGCTGCGAGCACACGTGACAACTCCCTACTACGCGAGTGCGGCCGCTTTTTTTATTTTTTTTGCAAACCTGAAATGTTTGACGTTGAAACTTCAAAATCTTCTCCAAGCACATTGTCTATTGCAGATTTGACTGATGACTGAATAACTTTTGGATTTTGAATGCGTTGTTTATTGATTTCCTTACACAGTTCGAAGGTTAGCTCTTTCAAAAATTGTCTACGACGATCTGTGGAACGCAATTGTGTTCCATATATATTATAACAGATGCTAATGCTGCTCCATCTATAGTATTGTAAAAAAGTGATAGTGGCAAGCGATTTGTTCTGCGTTCGGAGGAACATTCGCCTAACAGTTTGCCCATATTGTTAACTCCTCGTTTGGTTTTGTTATAATATATAATGACTTCTGGTTTAGCAGCAAGAGTTGATTCTAGATTAGGCTTTACATGTATCAACTATGCTTTTTTCTTTTTCGATACATAAGAGCACAGTGATGAATTTTTGTTAAAGGCAAAGTTTATAGTGTATATTTTTGTGTAAAATAAAGTCGTAAATATAAAATTAACCAACACAACCAAAAAATAAAAACATGTTAAGGACAAGCCTGTCTTTATATGGCTGCATATTCTCTGGCAGAAGCCGTTTTTTTTACTTACTGTTCCATTAAGTGTTAAGTTCCATGAACTTAAAGTTTTTGCTAGCTCTAAGGATGTAAAAAAGTTATCAGTTGTTACATTGCTTCCTGAGTTTTTGTAAGGCAAAACTAGATCTAAAATCGTTCTTTCGCCGATATTTGTTTGACGTTCGCCTTCTGATGGTTTACCAGTGTAAAACTTTCCATGCAAAGGAAAAGAGTTTTACGCATCGCAAGCCCAATAAATTTTGATGTCATATATTTCTGTCCTTGACGACATATACTGCATAAATCGGATACGTCCACGATATCCATACAGTTGCTCATCAATTGTAAAACACTCAGAAGGCTTGTAGTTCTGACATAAATTCTCATTCAGCATCATCCAAGTATCTTTAAAAGCAGCAGTTTTGTCAGTTTATGTACATATTTTCGAAAAAAATATAGGTTTCCAATACTATTTCCATATAGGTACCTGGGTACCTTGCCGTGCTGTTAAGGGTGTTTTTTTTGCCATTCACATAAGGGTTAAAAGCAGCAACAAACGTTTAGGCACTCTGTCATGTTAAGCAAATAAAAAAGCATGTGAAGCCACACCTACAATTTATTGTCAGTTGAGACTTTAGCAGATGTTTATTTAAGCAAATATCCTTCTATAAGAATGTATATTTGTACATGTCTGCATGTAGTTTCTGTTTGCGCTGATGGGTTTATGCATGCATCTATGTACATGCTACTTTTAAGCAAAATTTTTATTCAAAAAGTCTTTAAATATTTTTTTTTGTGTAGAGCATATCCTCCACACAGGTTTGCATAGAAGAGTAACTGTAGTTGTTTATGCTGAATAAATCTTTGCAAATAAAATGTAGTTAATAGCTTAACAAGAAACGTGTTATAAACATTTTTGAATAATTTACCAGAAACGGTTTATTTGCTTGAGAGTAATATTTAGAAGAATACAGGACGCGTACTAAGCATACTAAGCAGACAATTTCTTAAAAAAATGAAAGAAAAACAATTTTTAATGAATCCTTTAACAAACGTTGTTTCACAATGCAAACTTTTTTTTGTAACAAAAATATTAATATTAAAATTTATTTAATATTTTGTTAAAAAATATCTTTTTTAGGATGTGGAAAATATTTTACCAATTTATTTTAGTTGTAGGTACTAAATTGAAAGAAAACGTATAAAACACTTTTATACAAAATTAATATTTTAAAAAAAACTTCTGTATTATTTTGGCTTTAGTTTGTATTTTTCATTTCTTTTTACTTAAAAGAAATTAATATTTTTGATTTTTAGTTTGGCTTAAGTTCATATAATTTCTTTTTATTAAAAGAAATTATTATTTTCCGTTAATGTTGAAAGAAACTTTAATTTTGAAAAAATCTGATTTTTCTACCGATACTAGCCGAGTAGAATGCATTTTCGAAAGCAGCTACGCAATTTCATCATCAGTACATATGAACTTAAGCCAAACTAAAAATCAAAAATTTGTATTAAAGACAATTAGTTCAACAATAAATAAAAATTAGCAAGAAATTAATATTTTACGTGAATTTTGAAAAAAAAAATATTTAAAAAAACAAGTTTTCGAGATCAGTAACGAAGTTTCATCATCAGTGCTCTTTTAAGAGTAGTAGTGTTTAAGGTTTAAAACATCACCAATTTAACTGACACGTTATCCAGGAAGATAACGGAAAAAATTTTTATTTTATAAATTAAGATTATGTTAAAATTTTTGTATTTAAATTTCTTTTGCAACACCTGACTAACGGTTAAGCATCATCTATTTACAGGATGCAATGAAATTCATATTTAAAGAAAGTTTTTTCTGCGTAGGTTAGGCCTTGAGTCCACAGGATATACACCTTACACAGTTATCGGCTTTTTGCATACTTCTAGCCATCAGAAACAGAATTTTAGGAGAAAAGTTTAAACAAACTCGGGGCTACGGGCGAATTTTTAAATAATCCCTATTTTGCTCTTCTCAAATAAGCAACATCTGATATAAAATCTTACATTAAATATTAGGCTCCCACCTATGCCAACGTTGTGTACTGAAACAGGAAATATTCAGTCAGTTGGAGGTTATCTTTGTGTGCTCTGTAACCACTGTTTCCTGCAACCTTAATACCATGCTGGTACGCTTGTAGACTGTAGACACCCATCAAAATACTCATCAACTTGTTTCATTCAAGTTTCCTTACTTTCATGATTTTACTAGTCTTATCCCCAATATAATCTTTTAATTCTGGCAACAATTTCATCATTCCTTTAATATTGTGTAAGCAGTTTGTGCCCATTTGTTTAGCTTCGTTGCAGTGAAATACTTTTGGTTTTCTGCAACCACCAAATAAATAATCCGTTTGTTTCCAATTACCCCGAAATGTCAAATTACTCATACTTGGTTATATAATGAGTAATGAAT